>RJWM01032529.1:0-21417 GCA_004363535.1 Dasyprocta punctata | reverse complement strand
ACACTTGAGGAAATAGGTTTTTTAAAGGATTTCCTAAATAGAACCACAATTACATAACAAATAGCAAGAATCAACAAATGGGATAACGTCAAATCAAAAAGTATTTGAACTGGGCATGGTGGTGCATGCCTGTGATCCTAGCACATAGGAGGCTGAATCACGAGAATATCTGTGCATTCAAAGCTATCCTAGGGTACATGGTACATTCAAGGGCAGCCTGAAATACTTAGTGAGCCTGTGTCTCAAAAGATACAGCAAAAGAATCAACTAGTTGGGGAAGAGATCACCTACACCAAGGTAAAATTTTTGCCAGCTATTCCTCAGACAGAGTACTAATATCTAGAATAAAGAACTCAAAAATTTAGACCACTTAATATAAACAACCCAATCAAAAATGGACAAGTGAAGTGAACGAATGACCAACATAGATAAAAAAATATGTTCAACATCTTTGGCCTCTATGGAAATGCAAATTAAAATAACACTAAAATTGCATCATACTCAGGACAGAATGTCTGTGATCAAGGAAGAAAAATCTAACAACTGTTGTTGAGGCTGTGGTGAAAAAGGAACCCTTCTACATTGTTGTTAGGAATGTGAAGTAATAGAAACATGGAAATCAGTATGGAGATGTTTCAAAGAACTAAAATTAGAAACTCCATATGACCTAGCTATCCCCCTTCTAGGTAATTTTTCCAAAGAGCGCAAGATATCGTATTATAGCAATTCATGCACACCAATGTTCATAGTAGCACAGTTTATAGTAGCTAAATCCTGAAAGCAGCCCTGTATACACAACAACAGACAACTGGGTAAAGAAAATGTGGCATCTATACATAAAGGAATACTACTTGGTTATCAGGAAGGACAAATTTGAAACATAGGAAAATTTTTTGAGCATGAAAAGCATAATGTTGAGCAAAATAAATCATACATACAAGATTAAGTACCATATGCTTTCTCTTGTTTGAGTAGGGCAAAAAACAAAAAAGAGAATAATAAAGAATGCACAGAAGGAGACAGCTTACAAAAAGAGGTTGTCCAAGAGATTAATCATGAGGGGCAAGGGAAAGGGAAATAAGTAGAATAAAGACATACTATGTACAGGAACCAAATAAACCCAAAGAATGTAACCTTTAGATGCCATGACATGAGCTAAAATTAATAATTAATAATATCAGCAAGAATGGCAATGGGGAAAGGGGAAAGAGAGTAGGAAGGAGGTGGGGAGCAAGGGGGGTTAAAAAATGAAATAAGTTGAATTATGTACATGTATCCATCCCACAAGGCAATTTTGAGCTGCATGTCCTGCAAAGGTGTAGTAATAAAAAATAAATAAATAAACTAAAAATAGAGACGCCTCATGGAGAAGACACTCCCCTTCTATGTATCTCCCAGATAGAAAAACATCATACAGCAGTGATACATGCATACCTATATTTATAGCAGGACAACTTACAATAACTAAATCTTGAAAGCAACCTGTATGTCCATCAACAGATCAATGAATAAAGAAAATATCTTATCTATACAAGTGAATTACCTCTCTGCCTTGCAGCAGTCATTTGTAGGAAAATGGTTGCAGTTGAAGACCACACTGTTAAGTGAAACAATGAGACGCATGTTTTGCGGTGTACTTACTGACCCCTCTTTCCATTTCTGGTTGGAAGAGTAAGTGTCTGATGTCTATGGTGCATTATGTCACTTATATTTTACATATATGTATTAAAATCATGGTGTATACGAAAATTATACCAGATTAATTTGCAGATTGCACCTTAATAAAGTGACAGTGAAGGGGAAAGAGTGAAATTTGTACACGGGAGCCCTAATTTCTAAAGTTTGTAATCTATCATACCTTCTGCATCCCCCATGCAGTGCTGTATGGATCATGGTTTGAGCACGTTCGTGGTTGGCTCTCCATGAGAGAGAGGGAAAACATCTTGGTGCTGAGTTATGAAGAACTGATCAAGGTAACCTGTGTTGTGCAGCCAGAACACACCCTCCTCACTGCCTACACTCCCTTCCTCTCAGGACCTTTTTTTCTACCTTTCCTGTCAAAGTTCAGTCTCACCAAAATTCACGAAGCTTGAGATTAATATTCTTGTCTTTATTGTGGTTCTATCTCTGATTCATGATTTCCTCAGGTTTTCTTCATTGCTTCAATTTACAACGTGCAAGAGGATTTTTCAGCATACTGAGGCAGAGTGTGATGCTTACATGGAGTGGGACAATTTCTGGGGGCAGGGCTTGTGATGCTGCTGATAGCCTGGTGAATTCCAGAGAACTGTCCAGCTGTCTGAAATTTCCAGGTCACTGATAAAAAAAGAGGTGAAAATGTGAGGTCAGTTTAGGTGAACATTCTGAGTCCTGAAGTACTAGAGGACAGGGAAGTACATCAGATGGTTCTGCAAACTTGAAGGTGGGCACAGGGTTGTTGTTGGACATGAGGATAACATTTAGCATTCTGTAGCAGAGAAGGATAACTGTGTTTGACAGAAAAGTAATTGTTATTTCAAAAGACCTATTAGAAAAGAACTTGACAGTTCCCAGTGCAAACAAATGAGGTTTACCAAAAAGAAAAGCCTAGGTCCTGATGGTTTGACAGCTGAATTCTACAAGAAATTCAAGTAAGTCTTAATGCCAACAATCTGAAAGCTCTTCAGTGAAATTGAAAGTGAAGGAATTCTCACTAACTCATTCCTGGAAGCAAATATTATCCTAATACCAAAACCAGAGAAAGATCCAACTAAAAAAGAGAACTACAGGCCAATCTCCCTAATGAACATAGAGGGAAAAATCCTCAATAAAATACTGGCAAACATAATGAAGCAAGTCACCAAGAAGATTATACACCACAACGAACTGTGATTCATCCCAGTAATGTAGGGATGGTTCAACAAAGGCAAATCGATAAATGTAATATACCATATCAGTGGAGCCAGATAAGAATCACATGATCATTTCAATAGATGTACAAGAAGCTTTTGATAAAGTCCAACACACATTCATGATTAAAAAGAAAACCCTATGGAAAATAGGAATAGATGGTCATTACCCCAATCTTATAAAAGCCATCTATGACAAACCAACAGCCAGCATCATATTAAATGGTCAAAAATAAAAAGATTTCACTCTAAAATCAGGAACCAGATGAGGATGTCCACTATCACACTCCGATTCATTATTGTTCTTGAAATGTTAGGCAGAGCATTTAGACAAGAGACAAATAAAAGTAATGATAGCAAAAGGAAGAATTTAAATTATCATTATTCGCAGATGGAATAATATTCTACAAATGGACCCAAAAAATTCACCAAAAGACTGGTACAGTTAATAACTGAATTCAGGAGTGTAGCTAGATGCAAAGTCAACACCCAAAAATCAATAGTATTTCTGTGAACCAACAACAAACACATTGAGAGAGAAATTAGGGAAACAACACCCTCACAATAGCATCCAAAAAACAAAAACAAAAACAAAAAAATGAAATACTTAGGAATAAATGTAACAAAATAAAAGATCTACACTTGAAAATTATAGTATTGTGAAAAAGCTCAAATAGGATACCAGAAAATGGAAAGTTATCCTTGCTCATGGATAGGAAGAACCATCATAGTGAAATGGCCATACTGCCAAACTGTTTCACATATTTAATGCAATTCCAATCAAAATACCATTAATGTAACCTCACAGAAGAGAAAACACTCTTAAAATTCATTTGGAACCAGAAAAGACCTAGAATAGGGAAATCAATTGTGGGCAACAAAGACAAGTAAGGAGAAATCGCAACCCCTGACCTGAAATTATATTCCAGGGCCACTGTAATTAAATCAGCATGGTACAGCAAAAATTAGATTTGAGGATCGGTGGAACAGAACAGAAGATGCTGTCACAACTCCAAACACACTCTGACATCTTATCTTTGACAAAGAAACCAAACATTTTCACTGGAAGAAAGTCTTTTTTAATAATTGGTGCTGTAAAAAACTGGCTTTCCGATTTGTGGACTGCATGGGGAGACAACCAGGGGCCTCACCAGAAGGTGATCACCACCTGGAAACCAGCACCATGTGCGGGCTGATGCTAGAGTGGAGGCAGTCACACCCAAGCCTCTCTCAGTCAGTCTGTGCCATCTGCGGATGGCGCGGGGGGCGGGGGGCAGAACCAGGGCCCACATGGGAGTTGATACCAGCCTAGAAACAAGCACCATTTGCCAACTGCTGCCAGAGTGCGGATGGACACAACAAAGCCTCTCTCCATGAGCCTGCACCATTCGCAGACTGTGGGGTGGGGTGGGGGAGAACCATGCCTCACCAGGAAGCAATCCCGGCAGGGAAATCATATCATTTTCATTGTTTGTTGGGTTGGATTTCATTCTCTTTTGTTTTGTTTGATTATGTTAAATCTGATGACATGAGCTGCTATTTGAAAGGTAACAAGACATATTATGGTAGCCATTTTGGATTTACTACTGGCTTGTTTTGAAGTCCTTTATTGCATTCACTGCTTTCGTTTTATTGTTTCTATTCCATTCAGTTCTGTTGGGTTTTTACTATGTCTGAAGATATCTGCGCCTATGTTGAAGACAATAAAAGGCATTATGGTATCTATTCTTGGTTTTGTAAGGGTTTGAAGTCCTGTATCACTTATGCTGGTTTATTTTTGGTTGGTTTTATTCTGTTTTATTTTCCTTGGTTATATCCTCTTTAAAAGAAAAAAGAAAAAAACGGTTTTCCACACACCAAAGACCGCAACTAGACCCATGTCTATTACCTGCACTATACTAAAGTTAAAATGGATTAACGATATGAATATTTAACAGAAACACTTAAATTTTGGAAGACAAAATAGGTAGAAATCATGAAGACACAGGGGAGGCAGAGATTTCATGAACAAAATCCAAACCACACTGGAAATACTACAAGCATCAACAATGAGATCTCATTAAAAAGCTTTTCCACACAAAAGAATTAACCAATAGAGTAAAAAGACAACTTAAAGAGTAGAAAACATTGGAACCAGTAGTTCCTTAGAAAAAGGACTTTTATCTAGAACATTGAAAAAAGTCAGTCTTCCCACATTCAAAGATCCAATGCAAAAATGGGCATCTGAGATAAATATACACTTCAGATGAAGAAATACAAATGCAAAACAAATACATGAAAAAATGTTCAACATCACAGTTCATTCAAGAGATGCAAATTAAAACAACACTAAGATTCCATCTCATCCCAGAAAGAACAGCTATCATCAAGAAATAAAGCAATAATAAATGCTACCAGGGTTTTGTGGAAAGGGAAACATTCTCCACTGCTGGTGGGATGCACACTGATGCAACCACTGTGGAAATCAGTGTGAAGATTCAACAAAATCTAGGATTAGCGGTCTCATTTTACCCAATCATTCCTTTTCTGGGTATTTTCGCATGAGAATTAAAACATAGATTTGCACCCATGTTTCTGGTAGCACAATTTGTAAAAGTTAAACCTTGGAAACAACTCAAGAACCAATTAAAGGAAGAATGGATAAAAAAGACTTTTTTGTTTAATGGACTACTACTAAGACATAGAGAATGATAAAGTTGAAGCTTTGATAGGGATATGGATGCAACTTGAGATCATACTTGTAAGTAAAGTAAATCAGACCCAGTTGTGTAAACAGGATATTGGTTTACTACTGTGAGAAACTGAATGAGTATGACCCAAAGTGTCTAATAAATATAGTGAACTGGGAAGAAATTGTTGAAAAGGAAAGAGAATCTGTGATGGGGAAATCAAAAAGGAAAAAAAGGAAAGGAAATATATATACACAAGACAAAGTAATTGTGGAGCTGCTTTCTCTTAGTTTATTTGAAAGAAATGTTTGTGCTACTATTGTTTGGACAATATTTCATGTCTGTATATTGTACTCTGCGTAACTACTGTGAAGATAATAATATACAATGTATAAATCATAATTATTCTCCTATTAGCCTGTGTTGAAACTGTTTCAATTTTCTTTTTTATTGTTAAATTTAAAAAAAAGAAAATGAAAAGATATCCCTTGCTCATGGATAGAAAGTACCAACATAGTGAAGATAGTCGTATTCCCAAAGTTGTTCTATAGATTTAATGCAATTCCTATCAAAATACCATCAGCATACTTCATGGAACTAGAGAAAACATTCTCCAAATTTATTTGGAATCAGAAGAGACCTAAAAGAGCAAAAAAAATCCTAGGAAACAAGGAAAGGCAAGGGACATCACAATCACTGTCTTGAAATTATACTACAAAACCACTTTGCTAAAAACAGCATTGTACTGGAAAAAAAACAAATAAAGACAAAACAAACAGTAAACAACAAACCAAACCAACCACACAAACCTATGAGAAAAACCAGATCTGAAGATCAACGAAACAGATAAGGAGATTTAGAAACAACAGCAACCCCACTCAGGCACCTAATTGTTGACAAAGGGGCCAAGCAAATTCCTTGGAATAAAGATAGTCTCTTGAATAAATTGTGCTGGAAAAGCTTACATTCCACATGCCAGAGAATAAAACTAGACTCATGTCAATTACCATGCACTAAACTAAAATGAAAATCAATTAAAGATCTAAATATTAAAACAAAAGTATTAAATCTGACAGAAGACACAAGAGGTAGAAATCTTAAAGACAAAGGTGGAGGCAGACATTTTATGGAAAAAAAATTTCATGGAAAATGCTACAATGAATCGACAAGGAGGATCTTGTCTTATTAAAAAGATTTTGCACACCAAAAGAAATTACCAACAGAGTAAAATAAACAATACACAGATTGGAAAAAATGCTTAGCTGATTGTCCTTCAGAGAAAGGACTTTTATCTAGAACATATGAAGAATTGAGAAAAATCAAACCCCCAAATTCAAAAGTCCAATTCAAAAAGGGGCATTTGATATGAATACACACTTCTCAGAGGAAGAAATACAAAAGGCAAATAAAGACAAAAAATATTCAACATCACTGGCCATTTAAGAGATGAAAATTAAGACATCACTGAGATTCTATCTCACCTCAGAAAGAATGGCTATTATGAAGGAATCACCCAATCACAAATGCTTCAGGGGCTGTGGGGAAAAAGTTACCCTTCTGCACTATTGGTGGGAGTGTAGAGTGGTGCAACTATTGTGGAAATTGGTACAGAGATTTCTCAAAAATCTAGGATTGGAGATCTCATTTGAGCCAGCCATTCTCCTTTTGGTTGTCTTCCTAGAACAATTAAAACATCATGACACATCGATATATACACAACCATGTTTAGAGCAGCTCAGTTTGTAATAGCTATATTTTAGAAAGTACCACAATTCTCATCAACTGAAGAATTGATAAAGATGTGTGTGTGTGTTTTTTTTAAATACAGTGGAGTACTACTAAGCCATATAGAAGGATAAACTTGAGACATTTCTGGTAAATGGATGTACCTTGAGTACACACTCTTAAGTCAAATAAATTGGATTCACATGTAAATATCACATCATTTCTCTGATATGAGATACCAAATTTTAAATAAAGAACAAAATATATAGAATATATTTTTAAACAGGAAGAAATTATTCAAATGAAAGAGAACTAAGGAAAGGGGTGGGAAGAAGGCAGGAATGGAAGAAAAGGGTCCATACTCCCAAATGAGACATATTCGATGCAAATGTTTAAATACCATATTGTTTCTGTAGTGGAAGAAACTGAAAGGGTAAATAAGGACCAAAATGTATAACAGGTACTGGGAAATAGGAAAAGTATGTTCATTATATGATAGTTTTGGTACTGGGAATGGAGCTCGGGACCTTGCACTTGTGAGGGAGGGTCTGTACCACTGATCTATATCCCCGGTGGAAGAAAATAATCAAATGGGAAGGGGAACAAGGGATGGAGGAGGAAAGGAAGACAGGGAATGGAAAAAAGAACAGAAGGAAGAACACTGAAACAAAGCTCTTAAAAATAAAGAGGGGAACTGGGGTTGAA
The DNA here is from genome assembly GCA_004363535.1 of Dasyprocta punctata. Taxonomy (NCBI): domain Eukaryota; kingdom Metazoa; phylum Chordata; class Mammalia; order Rodentia; family Dasyproctidae; genus Dasyprocta; species Dasyprocta punctata. The sequence continues at coordinate 13,430 of RJWM01032529.1, read as the reverse complement.
AGGAGGCGCAGGGCTGGGGGAAAAAGAAGAATCAAGAAATATCATGAAGAGGTATAAATTTCCTCTAATGAATGTGATCATTATGTATATCTAAATGTACCAGTAAATTAAAAAATAATAAAAGAATAGAAATGAAAATAAAACTATGTGACTAGACAAGTGAAAAATAAAATAATATAGACACTGACTTTACCATCTAGGAGAAAAGTAAAGCTACCTATCGCCCTCCTCTTTCTGCTATCTTTCTTCCAGTGAACATGTTTGGCCCATTTTGCAAAGATAAGATGGCTGATCTTCAGGTCTGTTCTTTTGCCAGTACCATGCTGATTTTATTTAATTTTTTCTTTAAAAAATAATAAAACTCAACAAAACAAAACAGAATAAATTCAGTGCAAACAAAGCAGTGGAATTTGTACAGAATTTTGAAGCAGGACAATAGGAATAGAACAATGCCTACATGGTATATCTTGCTATCTTCACAGTAGTTGTCCATTCCATCAGATATAGGAAAATCAAAGTAAAACAAAACAGAATAAATCCAGGCAAAACAGAACATTGAATAAAGCAAAGCAATTAATAAAAAAAAAACAGTGAGAACGATATTGGGCCTCAAAGATAAGATACTAGGAAATTCCCCCATATTTTCCATACTGCATACTATCATCCTTCTAACAGATGCTGAGACTGCTAGCCCCAGACCTGCGAAGTCAACCAAAAAATACAAGCATTCAGTTGCTTTTTGTACCTCAGTTGCCATCAACTCAGCCTGTCCTCCAAACCAGCCGGCTTCTTATGGGGTGGGGCTGGGGAAGTTCTCAATGTTCAGCCCACATGCTGGTCAGATCATGGGAGGTGCTATCTGACTTCTCTCTTCCTGGATCCCACATGGCTTGTGTGACTTACCAGAAAGACTGGCTATTTGGATTTTTGGTGGGCTCCTCCAAGTCCCAGCATGGCTGGTTCTCAGGAGGTGCTGACTACTCTCTTCCTGGGTCCCTCGTGGCTCATGTAGATTTCCAGAAAGACTGGCTATTTGGCTTCTTCGTGCTGATTTTATTACAGCAGCTTTGTAGTAGAATTTCAAGTCTGAGATTGTGATGCCTCCTGCCTTACTTTGTTGCCAAGAATTGCCTTTGTTATTCTAGGTCTCATATAGTTCCATACAAATTTTAGGAATGTTTTCTCTAGATCTGTGAGGTGTTGTAATGGTATTTTGTTTGAAATTGCATTCAATCTCTGTAACAGTTTTCAAATTATGGCCATTTTCACTATGTTGGTTCTTCTTGACCAAGAGCATGGCATAGCTCTCCATTTTCTAATACCCTCTTCAATCTCCTTTTTCAGAGTACTGTAGTATTCAATGTAGAGGTCTTTTACATCCTTCATTAGATTGATTCCTAAATATTTCATTTTTTCATGCTATCATGAAGGGTGTGGTTTCCCTAATTTCTCTCTCAGTGAGTTTGTTGCTTGTATACAGTAATGTTATTGACTTTTGAGTATTGATTTTGTACCAAGTTTGCTGCTGAATTTGCTTATTAGGTCTAGAAGCATGTTGGTGGAGTTTTCGGTGTCCTCAATGTAGAGTATCATGTCATTTGTGAAGAACGATGATTTAACTTCTTCCTTTCCTATCTTTATTCCTTTTATTTTTTGTTCTTGTCCAATTGCTCTGGCTAATGTAACCAGAACTATTTTCAGTAGGAGTGGCGATAGTGAATGAACATGTGTTGTTCTTGATTTTAGAGTGAAAGATTTTTTGACCAGTAAGTATCACTTATTGAGTTCATGCATTATACAATCTCATAATGCTTTGTGTTATTCAAACATTATTTGAAATAGTCATTATTTTGGTATAGGTACAAATCTTTCTCAAGTTCTTGCTGTGTCTCCTCATGCTTAAGCTTACTGTTGTCTGTCTCTGTTTCTAAGAGTAGCCATGAAAGTCCTACCTCCTGTTTCTATGGTGTATTATACCCAATCACACTGGGAAGTCCTTCTCATCCTTGTATTATGCACACACTTTAAGCTATCTCCTTTTGCCTGTCTCACTTTCTTCCTTCTCTTTATCCAACTCAAACTTTTCTGCCTTTGATACAACTTGACACTTTATGATTCCTCTTCTCAATGTCTGCTATCTCCTTTCTTCTCTCCTCCCTGTCCTTCCTCATCAATCCTTTCTCTGGGTTTTTCTTCTTTTAGGACACAAGAAGCACTATAGAGAAGATCTGTCAATTCTTAGGAAAGAAGTTAAAACCTGAAGAAATAGATTTAGTCCTCCAGTACAGTTCCTTTCATTCCATGAAAGAAAACAAGATGTCCAATTACAGCATGGTGCCTGCCGCTTATAGTATTGAGGGTCTCACATTTATGAGAAAAGGTAAGAAAAAATGTTCTGCTTCCAGAATCTGTCAGGGGATATGTAAGACATTCCTCTTGGCTAGAACAGAATGGGAATCATTAAGATCTCAGAGAATTTCTCCTTTGTGCTCAGAGTGGAGGCCAATTAAGCCTTAATTCTCTTCCATTCTACCACAAACCCATCTGAGGTCACATTCACAGTGATATCACTGCTTTCAAAAAAAGTCTCCTCGTAAAATTTTCAGCACTTCTCAATAACACCAAGGCTCATTAAAACATTTATACTAAGTTCAGGGAATACTTCCAAAGCATTGCAATAGATATTTTTTGTTTAATTATTATTCCTGTCTTTTCTTACTATGGAGGGTAATACCTGGTAGAAACTGGGAATTCTATGACTTTTTTTGTCATAGTTGTTGACTGAACAGAAATAAAAGATCCATTCTTAATTTGGTTTTAAGTACAGTAAACATGTGGCAGTGATTTATCACGTAACTGTTTAAAATATTGAAGTTGTTAATACTACAGTGCTAAGCCTTTTAATTAGGACCACAATGTCTAATAAGCTTTGTTCAAAACTTGATTCTATTATTCACATTCAGAAACTGAGATAGCTGCGGAGAAAACCTGGGCATTCCAGTTTAACCTATTATGTTAACCCAGATAGCAAACACTGTTGACTTGGTGCTAACTAGTAAAAATGGCCATGGTGAGAAGGAATTGATTCTACATCCTTCAAAAGATTGAGCCAGACTTACAGTGAATGGATTATATACAGGATCTGCTGGCAGAGAGCAGGAGGAAAGAAATTGTTTCTATGCAGGCAGATGTGTGAATGGTAGGCAACCAGGCGTAGAAAGCCTTTTGGCTCTTAAGTCATCCTTCATCTATGCCAGCTACTTTCTATGTGTCAAGTGAATTCTAGGAGTTGATCAATGAGATGTGCTGAAGTCTTTGGCCCTATCACTAGATCTGATCTAAGTCTCTATGCTGTGTTTTCTAGGAATCATGGGGGACTGGAAGAATCACTTCACTGTAGCCCAAGCTGAAGCATTTGATAAAATATATCAGGAGAAGATGGCAGGATACCCTCCGAAGCTGTTTTCATGGGAAGAATGTTGAAAATTTCTGCATGTTATATGGATACTGACATCTGAGCTCCTGACCTTGTAGTTTTGCATGTGTAGGAGGATTGTAGCATAAAATCTATGACTTCATTGTGAAGTCTTGAATTATCAAATTTTTACATTTTTGATGGCCCAGCTTTTGCAAATTACCACAAATCATTACTATCTAACTTCAAATATTACAGTTTCTAATACTCCTTTATTTTCTTATTCATTTCATAGTTTGTACACTTTAGGAATTTTTCATAATGCTCATATGTGTACTACATTACAGTAAAAATATAAAAATTACCCTGTTGTGTGAAATTATTTATTTATTTATTTATTTATTTTTGGTATCAAGGGATCAAACTCATGACATAGCACTTGCCAGTTACATGCTGTACCAGTGAGCTGTAACCCCCACCCTGTATTTTTATTTTAAAGAGAAAAATATAGAAATAAAAATAAAGCAGATATTCAGAATAGGTTAATAGGAGAGAAACAATAATTAATACACTGTATATTGTTATTGTCATAGTAGTTACTCAGCCTAGAATATATAGGCATAAAATACTGTCCAAACAATTTTAGCACAAACGTTTCTTTCCAATGAACTAAAAGAATTAGCAGTATAACTGCCTTTACTATCTTGAGTGTGTGGGTATGTATATATATATATAGTTTTTTTCTTTTCTTTTCTTTTCTCTTCCTTTCCTGTTTCACCCATGATACTGTCAAATGTTAGTAGAAGGTAACTTATCTACAGACAGCTAAGACTCTTTTCTTTCTCTTGTACTTCCAGAAATCATTACTATCTAACTTCAAATATTACAGTTTCTAATCCTCCTTTATTTTCTTATTTGGTAATGTTTCACGGTAAATAATAAGCAGTTATGTAAATGGCATATAGTGCAATGCATTGATGACCTTACATTTTTATTCACTGTTTGTATTTGGTCTTTATTCATGCGTGTACACGCAAACTATTTTAGAATTACATTGAGACATTAGACATGATTGAGTTCCAATTCTACTCTGAATGAATTGGAGTTTATACTTCACTGATTTTCCCCTATTAAAACACTACTGTGGTGGGCCTGGTACAAACAGATATGCCAGTTTTCTTTCTTTCTTTCTTTTATCTATTTAATGAAAAAAGGCACAGAAAAGAAAAACAAAAAGCAAAAGAGATGAACAAACATCAGCAACAAATCCAATACAATAATAGTATAGGTTTACAAAAGAAGATGTTAGGAATTTGACAATGTTGTAATATTGCATACAGTTACTTTCAAAAAGGTTGTTTAGATGAACAGATAAAGACATGTAAAATTGATCGAATCATATGAGTATTAACTGTTGTTTTCCAGTAATTAATACATTTAGTAGTATAGTAATTTTAGCTATCTTATGTATATATAATACATATATATAAATATACACAAATTTATGTAGTTTTCCTTTTCCCTTCCTTCTTTCCTCCTTTCCCCTATCCCAATTACTTTTCCTCTTTAAGTAGTTTCTTACCCTTACACAGTGTTTATTGTAGATTTTTGATTGTATGTACTTTTTCAGTTTCTTACACTAAGGAGACAATAAGTATTTACACACGTGAGTTTGATGTATTTCATTTATGAGTATGGTGTCAAATCATGTCCATTTACTTATAAAAGTCTCAATGAAATCTTTCTTCATAGGTCAGTAGTACTTCATTGTATAAAAATACCACATCATTTTTATCCATTCCTTGATTGATGGGCACTTGGGTTGTTTCCAAGATTTGGCTATTACAAATTGTATTGCTATAATCATGGGTACATATAGGTCACTGTGGTATGATACTGTCAATTCTTCCAGTAAAATGCTCAGAAGTGGGATAGCTGGGTCAAATGAAATCTCTAACCCTACCTTCTTGAGGAATCTCCACACTGATTTCCACAGTGGTTACACCAGCCAACACTCCCACCAACAGTGGAGAAGAGTTCCTTTTTCCCCACAGCCCTTTCAGCATTTGTTATCGCCTGATTTCTCGATCTTGGCCATTCTTTCTGGGGTGATACGGAATCTCAGTGTTGTTTTCATTTGCATTTCCCGAATGACCATTAATGTTGAACATTTTTTTTCATATATTTATTTATCATTTGTGTTTCCTCATCTGAGAAGTGTGTATTCATCTCAGGTGCCCATTTTTGGATTGGGTCCTTGAATGTTGGGGCCTGATTTTTAAAAAATTCTTTATATGTTTTAGATAGAAGTCCTTTGTCTGAGGGACAGTTGGCTAAGATATTTTCCCAATTCGTGGGTTTTCTTTTTACTCTATTGCAGATTTCCTTTGACTTGCAAAAACTTTTCAATATGACAAGATCCCAATTGTTGATTCTGGGAAGTATTTCTCATGAAGTTTGATTTTTTTTCGTGAACTCTCTGCCTACTCCTCTGTCGTCAAGATTTTGACCTAATTCGTCTTCCAGTAGATTTAGTGTTCTGTTTTAATATTCAGATCTTTGATCCATTTTGACTTTAGTTCAGTGCATGGTGATAGACATGGGTCTAGTTTTAATTTTTGGCATGTGGAAAGCCAGTATTTTCAGCACCACGTATTAAAGAGGCTATCTTTCTTCCAGTGTACATGTTTGACCCCTTTGTCAAACATGAGGTGTCTGAGTGTGTGTCTACTTGTGACTGCATCTTTTAATCTATTCCATTGCATCTTCAGGTCTTTTTTTATTCCAGTACCATGCTGAGTTTGTCACAGTAGCTTTGCAATATAATTTCAAGTCGGGGATTGTGATTCCTCCTGCCTTACCTTTGTTACCCAGTATTTCCATTGCTATTATAGATCTCTTCTGGTTCCAGATGAATTTTAAAAAGATTTCTCTCAATCTGTGAGGTATGCAAGTGGTATTTTGATTGTAATTGCATTAAATCTGTATAAAAATTTGGGGACAATGACCATTTTCACAATCTTTGTTCTTCCTATGAATGAACAAAGAATGTCTTTCCATTTTCTGAAATCCTCTTCAATTACCTTTTTCAGAGTAATGTAATTTTCAATGAATAGATCTTTTACTTCCTTTGTTAGATTGATTCCTACATATTTTATTTCTTTTTTTATGACATAGTGAAGGGTATGGTTTCTCTTATTTGTCTCTTAGCGAGTTTGCTGTTTTTGTACAGGAACGCTATTGATTTTTGAGTGTTGACTTCTTATCTAGCAACATTACTGAATTTGGTTATTGCATCTATAAGTCTTTCAATGGATTTTTGGGGGTCTTCTGTGTAGAGTATCATATTACCCACAAATAATGATAGTTCAACTTCTTCCTTTCCTATCCTTATTCCTTTTATTTGTCTCTCTTTTCTAATTCCTCTGAATAATGTTTCCAGATCTATACTGAATAGGAGTAGTGATAATGTACATCGTTGCCTTCTTCCTGATGTTAAGTTGAAAATTTTCAGTTTTTTTCCATTTACTAAGATATTGGCTGTTGGTTTATGATATATGGCTTCTGTCAGGTTGAGGTAGAGACCATCTATTCCGATTTTCCGTAGGATTTTTACCATGAAAGATTATTGGTTTTGTCGAAAATGTTTTCTGCATCTATTGAGATGATCCTATGATTTTTTTTCCCTTTGGTTCTCTAGATGTGGTGTATTATATTTATTGATTTGTGTATATTGAAACATCCCTGCATTTCTGGGATGAATCCCACTTGGTTGTGGTGTATAATCTTTCTGATAACTTGCTGTATTCTATTTGCCAGAATTTTATTGAGGATTTTTGCGTCTATGTTCATTAGGGAGATTGGCCTGTAATTTTCTTTTTTGGTTGGGTCTTTCTCTGGTTTTGGTATTAGGGTAATACTTGCTTCCAGGAATGAATTAGGGAGACTTACTTCCCTTTCAATTTCATTGAAGAGTTTGAGGAGCGTTGGCATTAAGTCTTCCCTAAATTTCTTGTAGAATTCAGCAGTGAATCCATCAGGACCTGGGCTTTTCTTTGTAGGTAAGGTTTTAATTACATTTTCAATTTCATTAGCTCAAATTGGGTTATTTAGCAGTTTTACATCTTCTTGATTCAGCTTTGGTAATTCATAGGTTTCTAGGAATCTGTCAATTTTTTCTGTGTTATCGAACTTATGGGAGTAAAGGTTTTCGAAGTAGATATTTATGATCTTTTGTGTTTCCACAGGGTCTGTATTGATTTCATCCTTTTGTTTCTAATTGCATGGATTTGAGTTTTTTATTTTCTCTTTTGATAAAGCTGGCTAGAGGTTTATCAATTTTATTTGTTCTTTAAAGAAACCAACTGTTTGATTCATTAATTCTTGGTATTGTTTTCCTAGTTTCAATTGCATTAATTTCTGCTCTGATCTTTATAATTTCCTCTTTTCTTTGACTTTGTGCTTGACTTTCTCTTTTTTTTAGAGGTTTGATGTGCAGCATTAGGTTGTTTATGTGTACTCATTCCATTTTTCTGATGTGGAATCCTAGTGGTATTAATTTCCCTCTGAGGACTGCTTTCATTGCATCCCACAAGTTCTGGCAATTTGTACTTGCATTTTTATTCAATTTTAGATATGCTTTAATTTCTTCTGTGACACACTGATTGTTTAGGAGAGTGTTATTTAATTTTCACATGCTTATGGTGTTCTTGTGGGATTTTCTGTCATTAATTTCCTTTTTTATTTTTTGGCACTATGATCAGATAATATGCGTGGAATTATTTGAATTCCTTTGCCTTTACTTAAGTATGTTTTGTGGGCTAGTATAGGATCTATTTTAGAGAATGACCCACGTAAAATGCATAAGAATGTTTATTCGGATGTTGTAGGGTGGAACACTCAGTACACATCTACTAAGTCCATTTGCTCATAAGTTTGATTCAGTTCTGTTATTTGTTTGTGATTTTTTGTTTGGTTGATCTATCTTTTTGTGACAATGGTGTGTTAATTCTCCCGTTATAACTGTACTATTGTTTATTTGATTTTTCATGTCTATTTATATTTCTGTTACATAGCTTGGTGCTCCCATAAACAATGCACATACATTTTTGATACTAATCTCTTCCTGTTTGAGTTTTCCCCTAACAAGTATGTAGTGATCTTATTTCTTTTGATAATTCTTGATTTGAAGTTCACATTGTCTGCAAACAGAATAGCTACCCCTGCTTTTTTCTGGGTTTCTGTTGCATGAAGTATTGTGTTTCATCCTTTGATTTTTAGTATGTGAATTTCCTTTTCAGTTAAATGTGTTTGTTGTACAGAGCATAGTTTTGGATTTTGTTTTTTAACCAACTCTACTAGTCTGTTTCCTTTTATTGTCCAGTTGAGACCATTTACATTGATCAATATAACTGATATGTACTGACTTATCACTGTCATGTTATATTTCTGTTGTTGGTTTTCCACTTTTTCTGTTTGTTTGCCCTGCTTAGTGATTTCTTTTTACTGCTGTTCTTGGGATTGTAGTCATTTTGTCTCTTTCTAGAGGGAAAGTACTTTTTGTAGTGCTGGTTTTGTGGTCATAAATTTCTTCAGTTATTCTTTATCATGGAAGTATCTTATTTCTGCATCAATTTTTAAAGATAGTTTTGCAGGATACATCAATCTGGGTTGCAAGTTCTTTTCTTTCAGGATTTGAAATACTTCACTCCAAGCTCTTCTTAACTTTAAGTTTTGTGTTGAGAAGTCTGCCATGATTTTGATAGGCTTTCCTTCATAGGTGATCTGTTTCCTTTCTCTGACAGCTTTCAATATTTTGTTCTTGTGCTGTATTTCTGGTACCCTTATTATTATATGTCTGGGTGAAAATTTATTTTGGCTATGGTTAACTGGGATTCTGTGTGCGTCAGTTACTTGTATTACAGATTCTCTTCCCATGTTTGGAAAGTTTTCTGCTATTATTTCTGCAAATAGTCTTTGCAGGTCAGTCGTGTTGACCCCTGCTTTTTGTTGACACCTATCAATCTTATTTTGTCTCTCGTTGCACCTTCTTGCAGCTCTTGGGTTGTTTCCAGGTTCCTTGTTATCTTTCTTTTTAAGAAAAAATGGCCACAGAAGACAGATACAAAAAAACAAAAAAGACAAACAAATGACAACAACAAATCTGACACGATAACATTGTAGGTTTACACAATGAGATGGTTGAAATTTGGCAGTAGTTACAATATTGCATATCATTACCTTCATAGGGGTTGTTCAGATTGACAGATATAGACATGCAAAATTTATCAAATCATGAGTATTAACTTTTCTTTTTCAATAGCTAATGCATTTAGTAATATAGTCATTTTAATTGTCCTAAGTATACCTATTTATAAATTTATGTCTTTTTCCTTTTCCCTTCCTTCCTTCCTCCTCTCCCCTTAGAATACCTCTTGTTATCTTTGAAATAGCTGCCCATATCATCAGATCTAATATAATCAAGCAAGATAGCTCAGAATGGAACCAATAAAGAATAAAAGAATGGTCGTAAAGAAGAGAAACAAAAAACTAAAGGGATCAACAAACAACAACAACATATCTGATACTGTGACATTAGAGCAGAAATGTTGACCCAGCTGAGAATAGAACTGAAATTCATAATAAAGGAATCCCTAGGCAACTCTAAAGGAGATATAGTCAAAAAGGTGGACTGTGGAAAATTGAAAGAAAATGAGAAGGAAAAAAACAAAAAAGAATTAGAATATATGAAACAGATTCAGAGAGACTACCAGGAAATCAAAGACTCCAATGAAAGTTGGCAGAACCACCTGAAGGAAACTAAAGATAGACTTTCACATCTGGAAGATAGGCTACAAGTCTGGGATCGAGAAAGGAAGATCTCCTAAAAATAATAAGAAACCTGGAAGCGGCAGTGCAACGGCTGCAAGACAACCCAAGGAAATATAACTTACGAATAAAAGGTGTGAGTGAAAAAGCAGGGGTCAATACAAATCAACTTAAAAGCCTATTTACAGAAATAATTTCAGAAAACTTTCCAAGCATGGGAACAGGAAGAGGCTTTCAGATAAGTGAAGCATATAGAACTCCAGCTAAACATGACCAAAGTATGCCTACACCCAGATATATACTAATCAAGATTCCAGAAATTCAACACAAAAACAAAATATTAAAAGTTCCTTGTTATTTTTAAGAGAGCTTTTCTTGCATGATTGTAAGCTTCCATGCTGTCTTCAAGGTCTTGAGACTCTATCTTCAGCCTCATTCAAGTAGTTTTGCCAACTTTCCATGGAATTTTTAATTTCCTGAATTTCTCTTTGAATCTCTTTCATGCATTCTGTTTGTGTCTCATTTTGTTCATTCAAAGTTTCTGTCAATTTCTTATGTTCTTCTCTGTTTTGTCTTGATCTTCTTTAGATACATACAGCATTTGTTTCATAATGTTTGTCATTTCATTTTTTAGCAGAGAGATTATTTCTGATCTGATTTCCTCTATAGCTTCATGAAGTTGTTTCTTTACTTCTGTTGCTATCATTTCTGAAAGTTCAGTTGTGCAGTTTCCAGTGTGTTTCATTACAGTGTATCTTGGGTTTGTTCTCAACAAGCTGGAGGACTGAGACTGTATCTTGCTGTTTCATTTTGTCATTTTTCTCTGGGAGCTGTTTGGCTGGCCAGGTAGCCTCCCGATGGATTGCACTGGAATGCTGCACTGGGTAGAGCTTCAATCATCCACTATTCCCATAGCTAGCTGGGGCACACCCCCAAACTATGACACTGGAGCCCTGTGCTTTGTGCCCTGTGAGACTGGCCATGTGTTCCCCTGATGTACGTTGTTGGGTTGCTCTGGGATGCCAGGCCAAGCAGAGTTTGTATCCTCCTTGCAGCTAGCAGGGGCACACCACCAGAGTGTGTTGCTGGTACCTAGAACCTGGCTGAGTAGAATCCAGAACCTCTGCAACTGAGGTCGTTAGCAGAGAAGCACAATTGTGGTGTGGTGCTGGGGCTTTGTGCATGGCTGGGTGGAGTTGAGAGCCTCCAGGACCCAATGGGTATCCAGAGTGCATCACAGAATGTGGCACTACTGGAATCTTGCTTCTGGGTAGGTGAAGTTTAGAACCTCAGGGACCCAGGCAGCTAGGCATAGTGTACCCCTGCAGTGTGGCACAACTGGGACCTTGCATCTGGCTGCAAGGAGCTCAGAGCCTCTGGAGCATGGGGCTAGCCAGAGCCTGCCCCCAGCATATGGTGCCTGGGCCTTGCTTATGGCTGAGTGGTGTTCAGAACCTTCAGAATTTACCACATGACTAGCTGGCCTGCACCCCTGAACTATGGAGCTGGGTCCTTGTGTTGTGATGGGTGGAGCTCAAATTCTCCAAGGCTCTTAGGTTATGTTATTTGCTGCCTGATGATCGGCTCTGGAGCTCTGGGCTGGGCTGGGCTCTGCTCAGTACCTGTGTCCTATGACGATGGCCAGACATTCTCCTGATGGATTGTGCTGGGACTCTGGGTTGGACAGAACTCAGATCCTCTGTGTAGCTGGTGAGAACGCACTCCTGGAGTTGATATGCCAGGTCATATCTCAGCAGAATCCAAGAGATCAGAGATACCAAGGGGGAAACAGGAGTGTTTATTGGGTTTTAGGTGTACACTGGCCCAACTTAACCTTGAGATGTCCTAAATGATGGCCGAGTGAGCCCTAAAGATATGGCTCTAATTTTTATGTTTTGTTGAACGGGTTGGTCTTTAGAAAATTGAGGCAGGGAAACAGCAAGCAAGACAAACAATTAAAATCAATTAATAATTTAGCCTTGATAGAGACTGAGCATTATGAACCTTGAGAGATAAGATGTCATAAACTCTGTTTACGGGACATAGTTGTCAATCTTTTATGTATCACACAAAGAAGTTATAGCTACAGGAAAGGAGGACTGGAACTCGACAGGAATTTCTGCAGTCTAAGAAATCTTGTTTTTATTTTTATTTTTTCCATTTATTTTAAAAAGAAAACCAAAAGATAGAAATGATACAGAATTTCAAAAAAGGTAGAAAATTAACACTAGTTAATATATTTCATATCATTGTCTTAGAAGTAATTGCTCTAGTTACAAGATTTAGGCATAAAAAGTGATCAAATAATCAAATAATAAAACACAAACTGTTCTTTATGAAGAATTATCAGAGATTACTAACATAGTTATCTATGTTGTATTTATATATGCTCACACACATATATGTATGTATACCTATATACATATAATCTTTTCCCTTTTCTCCTTTCCCCAAACCAATTTTTGCTTCCTTTCCACCAACTTCTTTCTTTTTCATTATCACCATATCTACTGTGAATTTCAGGTTTTTGTTATACTAGGGAGACAATATCATATTTACACATGAGTTTGATTTATTTCACTTATGTGTATGGTCTCAAGTTGCATCAATTTACCTAAAAAACCCTCAAGTTTATCCTTCTTTTTTTTTAATTTTATTTGAGCGAAGAAAAACAAAACAAACAAAAACTACAACAACAACAAAAAAAACGACATATATAGTAAAAACAACAAGCAAAAGAGACAAGCAAACAACTAGAGTAAATACACAACACTGCAGGTTTACAAAACCGGAAGATAGAAGCTTGACAATGGTTGCAATTTGCACATCGTTATCTTTAAAATGGTTTCTTACATTAACAGATATAGATATGCAAGATTGATTTAATCATATGAGTATTAATTGTTCTTTCTCAATAACGAGTACATTGAGCGGTGTTCTTTTTAGTTATCTTACATATACATATATACAGGTTTATATCTTTTCCTATTCCCTTTTCTCTTTCCACCCATTCCCTTCCCAATTATCTTTGCTCTTTGAGCTGTTTTTTACCCTTCCATAGTATTTATTGTAGATTTTGAATCATATATACTTTTCCATTTCTTACACTAGGGAGACAATACGGTATTTACACATGTGGGTTTGATTTATCTCGCTTATGAGTATGGTCTCTAGTCGTGACCATTTA
>RJWM01032528.1:0-21415 GCA_004363535.1 Dasyprocta punctata | reverse complement strand
TACACAATTTATGGTATTCGTTAGAGCAGACTAAACAGAACAAAACAATAGATATTTTGATGAGTAAGTTCCGAAATGTTAGAAGTGTTTTAATATTAGTCCTCTTGGTGGCCGGGGATTTAGTTCAGGGGGCTTAAGCACTTGCCTAATAAGTGCGAGGTCCTGAGTTTGATCCCCGGTACAAAAAAAAAAAAAAAAATTCAGTCCTCTGGAATAGCTAATCCAATTTGTATAACAGGTTACTAGTTACTATATTAGACCATATCTTTAGACAAATATCTTGAAACTTTAGGACTAATATCTCCACATAATAGGTAAAATTCTAAATTTTAAAAGAATTTTTAAAAGATGGCATTTTCATCCTTTTCAGTGTCATGCTTTTAGTCTCCTATACTGTAAGGAGGAAAAAGATGGTATGCTCTACAACAGATAATAAATCTGAGGTTCAAAGACTTTGCATAAGGTATATAAATGCATACATTTTTTTGATATCTCCAGCAAATCTAAGCCACAACACAAGTTGCTGTTAGTAAAGTCCTTATCATTTCTCTTACTACACTTCCAGATTTGCTTCACATATTATCTGAATTGTCTACTAAAATAAATACAAGAAATCAAAGGAAAAGGCAAGTGTAGCTCATTCACAGGGGGCAAAAACATTCAACTGAAACCTCCTGAGAGAAAATTTGTTGTATTTAACAGATAAACATCCCAAAGCAGGTAATACAAATATATTAAAAGAGCAAGAGAGAACAATAAAGAAGTAGAATAAAATTGATAGATGCAATTTATAAAAGACAAAAACTTAACATAAGAGTTTAGTATTATAAAAGAAAACCAAATAAAAATTCCAGAGTTGAGAAATACAGTAACTGGAGCTTTAAAGTCATTGGAGCATCAGACTAAGGCAGTAGAAGCAATGAACTCAAAAAGAAATCAATAGACTTTATTCAATATGAAAATAGAAATAACGCTGGAAAAAAAAAAGACTCAGAGCTCTGAGGGTTACTAAGCAATACAATGTAAGTGCCAGGAGAAGAAGAAAAAGTTAAAGGATACAAAATTACTTGGTGAAAGTAGCCCAAGAGTTTCTTAAACTTTATGAAAAATATTACTCTGCACAAAAAAGTCCCAGGTGAAAATAGCACAAAAAAGACAGTTAGACAAACTGTAGTCAACCTTTTGAAAGACAAAACAGAAACATCTTGAAACAGTAATAGAGTTGCAGTACTTGGGAGGGGTGCTAACTTGGTATTTAGAGAATACCTTCAATATAGAAGAAGTGAGGACATTTGTTATCAAAGTTGAAATGCCGGAGTTCCTGTGTCAGTCAGTGAAAGAAGAAATTGAGAAGCTCAAATAAAGGTGCATTCTGGAATAGATAAATAGGTCAGATTGGAGGATTCACCAGACTGCAGAGAGAATTCTGAACTTACTGAGGATGTAAGGTATGCTTGGAAAATAAATAAATAAATTCCTTGGTAGCTCTTATCAATGAAACAGGACTAAATATAGAAGAGGCCATGAAATAAAAAACGTTGATTAAGTTCAAAGAGATGGTAAAATCTTAAACTATAGCGATCATGTGACTAACTTTGCAGTAGATAGATGCAATTACAATAATTGACATAGTTGAAACAATAGGTCAGGCATGTGGAATGGCAGAAAATTAAGGAAATATTTAAAAGAACACCAATCTCTAAGGCCAAAAAGACACAACACAGATTTATCTTCAGAAGAAATTAAAAATACATAATCACATGCCTAAGACCAGTTAGTCTGATAAGAAGGCGCAACTGATACCTACTTTCTAGTTCTGAGCCAGTTTTTATTTTCAAAGCCCGTTTGGCCAAATGGAAGTTGGTTACCCAAAGCGAATGGACCTCATAAAACCATGGCAAGTGTATATATATATTTATCTCCCCCAGTCTTTCCTGAGGGTCTCTAAAACTACTTGTTTACACAGGTACGACATAAAATGCTTTTTAAAAAATCTGAATTGCTTTCATTGTTCTCATTATCCGTAGTAAACTAAGGCTGTATTAGGACAAGGTAATAAATTACAGACAAGGTTTGATTTATACTATTAGACGACAAGGTCCACTTAATGATCAGTAACTGAATTCCCAAAAGTAAAATTAGGATGTATATACTTTTTAGCTAGCAAAATCCATCTATTGGGTCCTTACTTTGCAAGACAAAGCTATTACAGTAGCATAGAACATGTGAAAGCCTCTGAAATTACTCCCTCAAGTCAATACAGTAAATAAAATATAATATTTTATTTTTAGAGATGGTAGAAATAACAGTCATCCATTCTTAAATATTTCAATAATGCATGCAATGCAGTAGTACTCAATATGTTTGCATTGTACTGACTGAAAAATGTTAGTCTTTCTGCTTCAAAATCAGATGAATGTCGGTGTATGACAGGAGCCTGCCACAGATTCGACAAACTCCCCTCCACCCCCTGCCTGAGTTGCCATCACTCTTCTGGTTGAAAATTTCCAATTGAGCAGATTGGAAAGCATCCTGAACCTACTGTATTAGTTTATCAAGTTCATTTCTGATCTAGTAGCAGAATGAGATCTTTTCTACCACACATAATAGATGATAAGGTTCATTTACAGTTTTGTCCTAGAGGTAAGTTAATTCTCTGTCTTCCTATTGTAATACACTCTGAAACTCTCTGGACTAGCGGAATATATCATAAGATATTGTCTTGATCTACTAACTTTATCTTAATTCCTAGCACATTAGAGCTCTAGGCAATACAAATATACATCAGATTTGAAAAATAAGACTTGTGAATTTCAGGAGCCGGTCATATCTATAAAAGCATGTCTTTGAAAACATTACAGTACTCAAGAATGTTCTGGGAAATCCTAAATTTTGTATTAATGTATTGCCTCTTGAATGTCCTGCCAAGGAAGCAAAAACATAATACTAAATATATCTTTTCAAATTCTAAGACAAAACCTATCTCCTACATGGTAATATTACTCATTCCCTTATATTTTACGAAACGAAGGATTATCTTTTAAGTGGAACTTGTAGCATGAATGAGCTTTAGAGAACTTCCAGAATGTCTTTTTCTTTTCCACTTTCCTCTTCTCTTCTCTTCTCTTCTCTTCTCTTCTCTTCTCTTCTCTTCTCTTCTCTTCTCTTCTCTTCTCTTCTCTTCTCTTCTCTCTTCTCTTCTCCTTCCTTCCTTCTTCCTTCCTTCCTTCCTTCCTTCCTTCCTTCCTTCCTTCCTTCCTTCCTTTCTTTCTTTCTTCCTTCCTTCCTTCCTTTTATTTCTTTCCTTTTTCTTGTCTTTTTGAGACAAGGTTTCACTATGCAGTTTAGGCTGGCCTTGAACTCATTTTGTACCCCAGGCTGGTCTGATACTCACAGTGATTCTCCTACCTCAGCCTCCCGAGTTCTGGGATTACAGGCATGCAGTACTACACCTGGCTTTCCAGGATGTCTTGAAATCCTCATTGATTCTTGGACAGTGCTATACAGACCCTATGATATTAATGATACCTCTTTTTGGAAATGACCACCTGTAAATCTGATGATAAATCCAAGCCCCAGTCATAAGATCACAGAAGAGGCTCGTGAGATGCCAGGCTAGCACTACGCAGTGTGTATCTGATAATCTTATGCCTTAAAAAAATCCCTGATTTGAAATTGAGCCCTGATAGAAGATTTACAGAACATAGGGACCAATAATCATGCAGCTAAAACTGCTGTCATGAGCCAATCTGTCAGTCCAAGTGCATAATGAGTTTGGGTGGTTTAAGAATGATCTATCTATGATAGAGATGGTTCAACTAGGATTAAAGACAAGCATAACTAGTTTCCACTTATGCATATTGAATCAGGTTGTAATACAAAGTTCTATTATCAACTGCTGTAGTTTGAATATGTTTTCCAAAGTACTTGATTTATGTGTTAGATATTTAATCCCCAACAGTGTAGAGATGTAACACTTTTAAGAAGTGTTTCAACCGTGAGTGCTCTGCTCACATGAATTTTCATGTTATGTAACTTATCATGTTATGAGTAACTTATCATGAAAGGATGAGTTCTATTCCCTCTCCTTGATTTCTCTCTCTCTCTCTTCTTTCCTCCATTCTTCCTTCCTCTTCCCCCTCTCTTTTTTTCTCTCATATTCACAGTTTTACCTTCCACCATGAGAACACAGAACATGGAGAACTTCGACAAATGTGGACCCTTAAATTGAGTTCCCCACCTTTATAATCATAGGAAATAAAAATTCTATTCTTCATAAATTAACCAGTTTTGATAGCAAGTTACAGAAGTGCAAAACAAGTCCAGAACACCCTCATTATTACACCTGAGGACATGTTTATGGTTGCATGTACAGTTGCATTTGATCAGCTAATAAAAGTTGATAAACTGTGCACCTGGAATTTGAATTGGGCCCTCTGGTCATTTTCTGTACCACCCCAACCAAAAGCTACCAGGTATACATTCTGGTGCTGGAATGGGGGCAGATGAAGTGCCAGCTCAGAAATGACATATTATCTTTTAGAACACAGTATGCCCAGTAAGGATTCACTTCCTAATAAAGAGATTGCTTGGATTTGGTAACCAAGGAGAAGAAGCAGGAAAGTCCTCACTTACCCTTACTATTCCAAGTGGTGCACCAGGGTACTCAGCGCTCTTCTCACCTAGAAATCCTCCTTCCAAAGAGTTAAATTCCTTGGTCCTCAAGTCAGGCAAATTTTCTCGAAGAGAATTTACAAGAATTCCATTGAAAAGTTTGGCTACTACCCAGAGGCGTTTGGCTCTGTGTGTCCAGTGAACAACAAGGAAGCAGAGAAACTCAGTGTCTTGACTGAGTGTAATTCACTGAGATCAAACTGCCATGGTGCTGCTGTTAAACAACATGTCTAGTAACGAGGTGATTTATTTAGTATTTCACTACTCAATTTTCAGTGTGAGTGAATTAGTACAACAACCCCGGCCTCAGAAGGTAAGTTGACCAGGGATACAGATTTCCTAATTGCAAAAATCCACCTTGTACATTTATTTGGGCTATGAATTTCAATAGAAGTGTTAGCTGTTGGGGAGAGGAACATAGAATGGGTTGTCACAAAGGGAAACAATCAATATAAATTGATACTCTTGAACTTGTTTCAATAGTGGGGGAGGTTCATGGGTCTAAACTTCATCTTCTAAGCTTTTCATAGGAATTAAGGTCCACTAGAATTTTACTAGTGCTATTCTCTGAAAGTGTATAAAAAATAGAACTGAGCAGTGCAAAAAATGGAAATTGAGTTAGTCTACCTTTCTACAGATGATAGCACCTAAATAATTTGGCTGTACACTAAATTCTTCAGTGACTGCTTATAAAAATCTTAACCTCTAATGCAGTAATATAAATATATTTCTAGAATAAGAATTGATCACATCACATGTAGAAGACTGTGTTCTAGGAATAGCCTTTTAAGGTGTACATGCCTAAGTGTTCTAATAAAGCAGAAACTAGTCACACAGGGTTAATTTTAAGTATAATCATTAATTGAAGTAAAAGTTTTGAAAACAATTTTTTCCCAGCTGCCAGTTTTCAAGGTATTATAATCACTGTGACTAATGACTGCTACATTCAGTAAAACATATATAGAATATTTTTGTTTTCAAAAATATGCAATATACTATATTGGACAGTGATAGTAGAGATGCTATGATCTCATTGTGTTTTACTAGAAAGAAACATTCAGGAGAGGGCATAGTGTCAGAGAGGTCACTCCAGAACATGTGTTTCCAAGAACTTATTTATTTTTACCAATTTACTTTTTGAATTTATCTGTCTATTGGACTTGAAAATAATGAATATTTGCTGTTCTTCTGTAGGTAGGTACTTGATTTCTATGAATTATTACTAATATTAACTTTGATGTGCATATCTCTAGAATGAAAATGAGAAGACAATATACTCGGAAGATAATAACAGAATTTGGCAAATATTTATTCTACCAAAATAGGTAATTTATCCTTTTATCTGCAAATGTGTTTAACTACAAAATGCCATTTTTGTGGGTACAATAAACTGTCAATATTAGAGAAGTAAAGCATAGGAAATTCAAGCCCATGAATCATGCCACAAAGCACTTCAATAGTTATAAATTTCCACAAGTATCCACCCTGGTAATTCAATTAAATATATTAAGTGTGTTAAAAACACATGGTAAATGTTTCCATTTATGAAAAGATTGCAATAAAAGACACATTGCTGTTAATTCCCTTCTGATTATTTCCTCTTGCTTTGAACTCTTATTTCTTGCCATTTTCTGAAGCAGTTCTGGTTGTCCTCTTTCATGGCTTCACAAAGTGGGACCAAAATTGCAATGAATCCTGCTGCTGAATGCCATTCAATAAGGCAGGCTCCTAAAACATTATCGGGTATCCTTGTCATCTGATTGATAAGGTCTAGCACTGTGTAGTTCTGGATACTCTGTAAAGTAAAAATGATCACATAAAGTAAAGGCTTTGAACTGATTCAAGCCATTCAGGCAACCATACAAGAACAACTGAGCACATGAAAAAGAACTCCATGACTGCTTCAGAAAATGGCAAGAATGGTAGGGTAAGTATATTTGAAGTGAGAGGCAATGTTTTTAGGCAAAATTAACAGCACTGTGTCTATTACTATAATGATCTTTAAAATTTAAACATTATCCTACTTTATGATTATGCATCATGTATATGTATATATACATATATATGTATATAAATGAATATGAAATTCTATTTAATGTACTTGACTCTTAGTCACTTTCCTTGCTGCTAGACAAAATATCTTAGGATTACTGCTAGGAGGAGGAGAGATTTACTTTGGCTCGTGTCTCAGTTCATAGGCAGCTGGCTACAAAACTTGAAAGGGTCATGGCAGAGGAATAACTGATCCCTTCATGGCAGACAGAAAGCAGAGAATGAAGGAAGGAGCCATAGAAGGAGAGATGCCCTTCCACCCACAGTGACCCACCTCTTCAAACCAGACCTCACAGAACAGCAATTCAACTGCTTTCAACTGTACATCAACCCCCAATCAAATCATCTTTCAAACACATAAGTCTTTGGGGATACTTTACATCTAAACCATAACACTGGTTGGAAATTTCATAGAGTTTCTTTGAAAATAAGTCACAATGTTGCAAGAAATATTTTTGATGCTATCGCTACAGATGGGTCAAATTGTGT
Source organism: Dasyprocta punctata (assembly GCA_004363535.1). NCBI lineage: Eukaryota > Metazoa > Chordata > Mammalia > Rodentia > Dasyproctidae > Dasyprocta > Dasyprocta punctata. Next base: position 14,200 of record RJWM01032528.1, on the reverse strand, counting down.
ATATTTCATAGATAAGGCAGTAAAAGGATAGTAAATGGAAAGGCAAAGTGTGACACACACATGTAAGCTATTATACCTCTCTATTTATTGATTTTTCCATGATTTCTTAATAAAATGTAATTTGGGTTTTCCATATCACATTTCTCATGCATACTAGTGACTGAAGAAAAGCTTTAGACAAGACAAAATTCAAGAAGATATATTTGAGCAAAAATGATTTTGAATTAGAAGCACCAAACTGAAAGTAATTTATGTGTTCTGTTCAGCTTCATTGGCACCAAGTTTTTATAGGGAGAATATGGAAACACAGTAAAAAAATAATTCGTCTCTAACTGGGTCTTTGCTTTATTTTGACAGTCAATGGAAAATACCTAATTTATAACCCATTGGTCAGATGGTTATGCATGGTTGGTAAAGTGTGTAGTTAGAAGATATAAGTTAGGTGGTCATTTCTGATGGACTAACTTTCAGTGTTTTGTTTGCATGTTTGTTTGTTTGCATTAGGCTTTGGCATGCTAACATAGGAACCCAAAACACTGGAGACCTTTCAGACTGCTGTGGTCGCAGTGAAATTATTTTTTACTATTCAGATAAAATTGACTTTTAAAATAAAATAAATTCACCAGATGAAAAATACAAGTGATAGACACAGCTTTGTTAAGCATTATACTATAGTCTAGTACTTTGTTAAAATATATTGACTGTACCAATGAGCATTCACAACACAATGCAATTATAAAAATTTCTAGAAGTGTTATATAAAAATAGGTTTCATCCCTTTGACCTGTTCTTATGAATAATTATCTTTCGTTGAGTGATTTGGGATCAAATTAGCTTAATAATCCAAATAATCCAAGGTCTGTAATTAATATCTACAAGTAGTTTTACAATCTGCAAGTAGACTCCATCTCCTGTTGAAGACTGAAAAGTAATGACTAGTCATTAGAGTTAGAAATCTTTTGAAAAGAGATAATTGTGGAAAGAAAAAGACTAGAGTTTCCTGTGTAAAGGTTACTACACTGGTTTATCCTCTGTTATTTTTTATAACTGTGGATCAATGGGAAACAAAAAAAGCAAAATTTGGAAATTAATTGAAATAATCAATAATGCTCTTGAGATTTGTAAAATAGTTTCTTTGAGTTCTATATTAAAGTTCTATATCTTAAATTGTTTCTTTGAGATAAGGTTCATCTAGGCTGGTTTTAAACTTGTAGTCTTCCTATATTAGCCTCCTGAGGGCTGAGTTTAAGGGACTACATCACCATGACCAGATAAAATTTAAAATAAATTCCATGATATTTATAGCTAAATCAAAACTTAAATTAATTTTAAATTGTTATTCAATATGCTAACAGAATAAATACTGTATATTAATTAATGAGAAAGAAAATGACTACAAAACTCTCAGATCAGACTCCATTGAGGCTACTTTATCTACTCTATATGCTTTATTAGAAAATATGTAAATACATATAAGAACAAAAATAATTTTGGCTGTTGAAGATGATATTTTAACAAGTCTTCAAAGAATATTTTAGTTTATATAGAATATGAGTAAATATGGTATTCTGAGGAAAAGATAACACTACAAAAATGACATATTAAAGAAGTCTGAAACAGGAATACAAGGTGATAAAAATTATAAAATTTAATGAAAAAAACACTATATGTTAGACATTGTATAAATATCTCTTACTTAATTTGCCTGCTACTGTGATTCTGACATTTTATTTTTATTCTAAAAGTGACAAATTATTACACAGAAGGTAGTAGAGCTTCTACTCTAAAGTCATTTCTTATTCCATCATATCATTTGTAGTTTGTGTTAAGAAACAGCATTTTTAGGTAAGGTAACATGCTACTGTAGTGTAATTATTAGAAAATTTGCTTTAAATACTTAAAAAATAACAGGATAATGATGATAATTATACTATGAATAATAATATTTGCAAAACTGCATCTGTTGTGATAGTTACAGTTAAGATAGAATCACAATCTGAGAACAATACATTCTTACCTCTAAAGTGCAAATAAACCTTTCCAATAAAGCATATTAAAAGCGCAAATGAATGCCAAGACTATTTTAAAATATGACTTTCATTGACTTGGCTTCTCAGATATAAAAGTAATCCTCTACCAACAGAGTTTAACAATAATGCACTTAAATCACATCAAGAATTACACAATCTTAAAAAAAATTAAATCTACTTTTAATACAAAAGATTCTCTCATACTAGAAGTGAATTGCTTGGTAGTTATAAGGGATAGAAGGTTTGCATGTGTTTCCCTTATCATAATCTGACATAGTGGAGGGATTAACTGTGAAATGAATAGAAAGGACATGGGGAAAATACAATTGCTGTTCTCCAGTATTTGAACAGACAGTTGCAATTACTTTTCTAATGAGTTTGAACAGAGTTTAAGAGAAGATAGGAGAAATGTGCTATGTACATGAGTACAAGATTCTCATAGACAGTCATTCTTAGCTCAGGTTCATTGCTTCTTTCATTATTACATGACATCTTTCCCTTTCCATTTGCATCAAAAAAATCACTTCACTTCCCTGACCTATCCTGTTTAGTCTAGAAGTAATTTTAATGCTTATTTAAAAAGGTGTCAAGGAACTAACTACAATTGGTCCTACATTATATGCCTTGCTTCACAATAATTTAATGTCATAAGTAATTTTAAATCTAGAAGAAAAATGCATTTTGGTATAATAGTATTTTTGTGTCATGCACTTAATACTGTATTTTTCACTACATATAGACATACTAAACTTGTACTGTAAAAAGACAAGAATGTAAGATAATTTTTATTCTATGAGTTGTTATAAAATTATTCAGTGAAACAAAATAAGGAATCTGGCTTCTAAGATATCTTTCAACTATTACAGATATGAATAATTTATGGATTATTTATTATTTAATCAAACATTGTAGATTATAAAAATGACTCAAAATTATTTTATAGCTAGACATGTTGATGAAACCCTATAATCCCAGCACTCTAAGAGACTCAAGCAGGAGGATCTGATTTAAAAAAAAAAATACATGAATTTGACTTCAGATACAAAAACAACACTCTTCGACCAGAATTGTAACAATAAAATACTGAAATCCCACAACATAACAGAGATTCAAAAAGTTGAATCCACCTTAAATGTGAAGTGTTAGTGGGCATATAAACAACTTAGAAATAACCTGTCTCAAATGAATGAATGAGTGAATGAGTAAATAAATAAATAAAGAAGACTGGGAATGTAAATTGGTACAAAGGCCCTGGATTCAAGCCCCAGTACATTAAAACACAAACAAATAACTCCAAAACTGTTACTGATTTTATCTGCCAGGTTTGGATTTAAGAAAATTTAAATGAGATAATCTCTTTAGGAAGAAATTATTAAAGGATAATACTTTTCTTGTCATTATAAACTGTGGAGAATTTGACCAAAAATGCCATTACTATTTTTTGCTACTGGAAATAGCTTCTAAAGTTTAAGAAGAATACATAAAATATGTAAGATAAAGTATTGAGAGGCAAAATTATACTACATTTTCTAAAATATATCTTATTCATGTATACCTAATGAACATTTTCTATTACTTTCTAGGATGTGAAATGTGGTTAGAGTGACCTATGTTTTTTAGTTTAGTTGTTCAGCAAATACATAAAGTGTAACCTATATTGAATTATAGCTTGAATGATAAACAAACATGGTATTTCTATATTTACCAATTCTGATGAGTGTTTCACAGCATAGAGTATATATTTTATTTAGTGCTCAAATATCAATTGAGTAACAACAAAGTATCTTTATTTATACATGCTCTCACTATTGTTGACACATCATAACAGCATATGCTCAGTGAAGTGAACTATCTGGTCTATACTGAAAAAATTGTACCTGATGATCTTAATGGCAATTAGCCTCAAATCTGACTCAAAGTAAGTATCTCAGAAATCTCAGTACACATAATATACAAATACTTGATAGATTATAAATAAAAATTTTGCACACATATACTCAAAACTATCCTACATACATATTGCACATATAATTATAGCATATAACTATGAAAGAATTTTAAAATACTTTAAAATTTCACTTTGCTATTTTAACTTATAAATATTGGATTAATACTAGGCAATGTTTAACAAATTACCAAAATTTTGCATTTTACATAGTTCACATTATGTTAGTCATTCCCTATGAATATACACATACACACAACTATGCAGAAATAAATTTTATAATGAAATACATCAAATATTCTTTTATTAAAGTGGAATTATATATATTTATATGAAGTATATGGGATTTCATGATTGATTATTTTTCCTTACTTCATGCATATATTACTTTTATTTTTTTAAAAAATAAAGATATTAATCAAAGAATCCATGAGTTTAATGTTCATTTAACAAAAACAAATCTGCTTCTGTAATAAATATTTGGATTCCTAACATGTAAGTTAGTTTCATATGAGTGAATTTACTTTTTATATTTTTATTGCTGGTATGATGAATGATTACAGAGTAGTAGTCTTCATTTTTTATATTTGATCAGTCTTTTAAACAATATCTAAAAATTTGTCACATGCAATAATATTATTAGTCTGTTTTATATAAGTTCAGATTTATTTTAAATCAATATATGATTTTTAAATATTTTCATTACTACTTAATTCTTTAACATTTTGAGGTTATTTTTTATTCTTTAACAAAGCAAATGGTAGTGATATTATATACCACTGGTACAAAACTAATAGTTCTTCTTTACAATTCTATAAAAATGAATTTCAATTATTATTAAGTATATCATCTTGTTCTGAAAAATCCAAAGATTTATATGACATAATACTGAAGAATTATTAACTGAAATGATATATGATTCATAATCAAATCAACTTTGGATGGTGTGCTATTATATAAATGTAATATCCTATTCTTTTAAGAGTGAATATGTACATAGGTAATAAATATGTCGAACAAGTATATGTCAAGTTTTGTCATTGCTAACTACATAAAGGTGAATAAGATTTATACTGTTTTTACATGGTTCATCATGTCTAAGACAGTGATGGCAAACTTTTTAGAGCTTTCAATGATAATAAACATACTGCTGTTGCACTCGTGCCATAGGTTTACCACTACCGGCCTAGAAGAATCAGGAATAGAATTGCATGAAGTTCAGTTAATATGAGATTATTGAGTTTAGGCACAACTGAAGAGATATGTATAAGATACTATAACAAAGTAGAAAAATAGATGATTGAGAAACTGGTTGGTAGGGACTGAATGTATAAAGGAGGTTAGACAGACAGGGAAAACCAAGATACAATAAAATGAATCATATAAAGGAAGTTAAAATTTAGAAATTAATGTGGCGCATTGGATATATTTTTGACTCATTTGTTAATTTATGTCCGTAAGTCCATAAATGTGTGTGTGTGTGTTTGTATGTCTGTGTGTGTCTGTATGTCTGTGTGTGCAAAAGTTAATTCTGGGTGCAGAGATTGTACAAAAACATAATTTCAAATGCATTCCTTCAGACATACACCTCTGAAAACATACATACACACACACACACACACACACAAACCGACACACACACAAATGCATGTTCTTTGTAAATCTAACAGAATGTCTTATTCATGTAATTTGGGGTATACTGTTACAAGTCATTATAACTTCCAAAGCAAACCAACTATCCTATATTTTTATCCACATAATTTGCACTAAATTGTTATGCCATTATAACTTCCAAAGCAAACTCATTTCTACACTTTTACAATTTGCTTTTCATTGAAAAGAAATGATGTAATTACCTTATAAATGTGTGAAACTATAACAAGCTATAGAGGGCAATTTACATGGGTAAAATTATGTACTCAATTATGTTACTGGTTATGCAAAGAATCTTTTGTAAGCATTCATTTCACAAGTGATAATTTCTAGGTTTGTATTGTCCTTACTTAGTGACAAAGTGAACATTTTAAAATTAGTAACATTGGTACGCTTGTCATTGAAATAGCACAAGCATAAGGCTGTAACTAGAATTTTATTTAATATTTTCATTTTGTTTATAATATAAAACAGACAATGAAAAATATATTTCTTCTAAAAAGTTACTGAAAGCAAATTCATTTTTCTAGTCTTGTTTATAAAGAAGCAAAACCAAAACTATTTTAAAAAACAATAGATCCACAAAAATAAAATTATTTTAAAATAGTAATTATAGTTTTTAAAAAAGAGTATAAGAAAAATGAAATTATGCTGATTTTGGTAAGTTATCATTCAGATTAAGAACCATTCATTTGAAGAAGCAAATTATTATGATACAAATTTTGGAATTGTAATAATAGTCCTTAGTTAAGAAATGTACTACTAGTTTTTTCCTTTCTTCAGAGCATTGCTTATTTTTCTGTTCATAAGTAGTATTACAAGAAGAGTTTCAAGAAAAGAACATATAATGATTTGTTGCAAGTTTTAAAAATATGTATTAAACCTTTTTAAAATTTTTATGGAAATGAATTTACTGAAAATCTCACAAATTACCAGCATATTAAGCATAAATGCCCTTCTTGCAAAGTGAACATTTGCAGGTAACTAACATTTAGAACAACCCATCCCATCCCTGCTACTTCCCCTACTTTCGTCAGAATCACTGATATAATTCTAACAGCCGGGATTAGTTTTGTGTAGTTAAACAGAAAATGAAATTTTAAAACGAAGCATGTGTAAAAATATGCTTGGTAGAATCAAAGGATATAAAACGAGTTTAGAATTCATGAAACACTATATATGTGGTAAGTATGAAATTTATCTAATATGTTTCTATGTAGACTTTGCTCCAAAAATATAATTCCTAGATTTTCTGTGACGATTCTATTTTAAAATTCATAAAATTGTTATACAAATCTCAAAGCAAAGGGAAGAAGTTGAAGAAGTTCTCACATATGCATGCGTATAGTCATTCATTAATCAAAAGTTACTGAAGACCTATTATATTCAAGATTATACAAATTACATAAACATGACTAACATTTGTCTCCTGTACTCCAGAAGTCAGAGTGGAGAAATACAGGAGGACAGGTAAATACATGTTTGCAGCAGAAATAATCCAGTGCCGTAATTGTTTTAAGATTCTTAAAAGTTGATACATCAAGAGAGAGGAGTAGCAGCAAAATGAAACTGTGCAAATTTTACTATTAACTATGTAGGAGACTAACTTTTTAGATGAAGTGATATGATTAGGGATATAAAGTATTTACATGTTTATACTTTATTAATTTATGTGAATGTTAAACCTTATATTTAAGTAAAGATATATGGTATGCACATTTAATATCTCTTAAGGTAAAGCTATCAAACAGAAATATGTATAATAAAAGGTTACACAATTTATGAGAGCATTTTTAAAACACTTTAATTTTTCATGACAGCCATAAAAAAACAAAATTGTAAAATATGGAACATCAGAAAAGTGGGTCACTTGACTAGCTAAGTCAATATAGAATAAAATGTTAAATATTAGTTTAAAAAGCTAAAAATGTTAATTTGTTCTCAGAGGGGAGAAAAAAGGAATGTTTCCCAATAAATATCATATTGATATGAATTTTTAATGACAAATGTAAAACATACTAAGATGGATCATTTTGCACTGGAGTAACAATGCTCAAATATTACATCAAACACCACATAGTACATACACTTTAGATATCTTAAGAGAAAATCACATATTTTTCCTTTGTTTTAGCATCTAAATTAATTATGATTTTGTAAATATAAGGTCATCTAAAAATAAGGTGGTAACACTGAAGCAAAATCTAAGAACATATCCTATATGTTGACACATGACATAATCATAAATGTGTGTTTGAATATAAATATCTATTGATATGTGTATATATAACTATTTTAGGTGTTTGTAAATTCGTATATAGATAAGGATTAACATGGACATTTTTCATGTACACTTTTTGAAGTTTCCTCTCATTGAAACACCTTAAATAACTAAAGTATAGTGCCTCACAACAGTTAAGATCCATTCCATGTAAAAATGATCAATAAACTCAGAAGAGAAGATTGATTCTTAATTTCATGAAAGACATTATAATAAATCTATATGTGACACCAAACAGTATAATAAATTGGTAACATTTTCTAACAGTTTAGGAAATAAAGGCAAGAAACTCCACTCTTACCATATACACTAACATTTTCAATGAAGTATTAATCATTATTAAGTAAAAGAGAAATAAATGCATTAACTGTGATATTCAGTTTTTAGTGTGCCATATTGTTCTTAATTTATATTGATTTAATACACTTAGTCAAATTCACATCAGAATTTTTGTAGAAATAGAAAAAACATTGTGTATCAATATAAAGAACCTAGAATGTGTAAAATAACTTTAAAATGAAGAGTAAAATCAGACTGCTTAAGTTGCCTGACTTCCAGTTTTTCTATGAAACTGAACTTACAATATCCTCAGGGTTGACAGATATATTATCAAACAAAATAAACAGCAAGAAGTAGACTCCCATCCAGACCTCTGACTTTCAAAATATATACCTGACAGAGCACTGTGATCTAAGAAGAAGTTATAAACTCAAAAATAAAAATGAATACAGGGAGATATAAACCATAAGCACAAACATTTGGAATGGAAAAAATTTTAAAGTAGATAGATAAATGGTCAATAAACACATGAAAAATTACCCATTAGGAGAGTTCAAATTCAGACAATACAATAAGCTAAATACATTAAATGCCACTCCCCCAGTTCTAAAGATGAATAATACATATTAGTAAAGATATAGAGCAACTCAGATTCTCATATATTGTCAGCAAGGCTATAAAATGGCAATATTACTTTATAAAAAGTTCTTTAACCTTTTTTTATAAAAGTAAATTTTCACTTACAATAAGAGAAATTTTTTTTGTTTTGTTTTGTTTCCAGGGATCAAACTCAAAACAATTTTAACTTTAAGTATTTGCAAATAAAAATGTAAACATATCAGCAGAAGGACAAAAATGACAATATCAATAAGAAATTTAGTCACAAAAGATCAAAGGGAAAAGAGCCCAGGGTACCATCCATGCATAAGTAGGTCAACTATGAATAATGTATTCATGTGAAAAGGAGTAATGGCTGATATACAACATGGATGAATCTCTGGAAAACATTAAGTGAAATAGCTCTTACACAAGCAAGAACTTCTCTATGAAGAGCTGGAAAGAATAAAATTACTCCATGGGAAAAATCCAAAAGGTAACAACCCCTTCTTGGGGAATTCAGGCAGTGATTGAATGGGGAAAGGGAAACACAAACTTTCAGAAGTAATAATGTTTACAGTCTTGAGTGAGATACATGTTACATTTGTTAGAACTCGCTGCAGGTGGATTTATGGTTTGTGCATTATTTGCATAACAATTTTTCATCAGAATAGTAAGTGAATACTGAAACAATTTAATCATGTGTTCATAGAGTGTTTTACAGATTTCTAGAATACCTTCAAAACCTCCAAAGTACAAAACTGATTAACAGATTTTCATAAAAATAGACATACAGATATATATGAAACAAACAACTAAAACACTAATGTTAGACCAAGATAAAAGACATATTCTTATTCAATGCAAAATTCTTTAAGCTTTGAAATGTTTGAGCATTTTCAAAATTAAAAATGTCAACATATGCAGGGCAGAAAATCGACCCTGAAACTTCTTGTTCTATGTTTTTCACAGAGCAGCCTGTAGATTTACTTTACAATTTTTTATCAAATGTTCATTGATTGTATCTCATATTTTGTGTTTCACTTTATGCATCTCATTTTAAGGTTTGAAAAGAATCTTTTGAATTGTTCTTTTCTTTAGGCACATCAGTTACGTCTACAAAGAAGTTATTTGTATTAAGTAAAAAGTTTAAATCTTTTCCTTTCATTATAGTTATGTTAAAACACCTAAGCAACTTACTAACAATCCATAATTCTTACACTAAAACATGTGGTTATGATCTTCCAATTCTTTGCACATTAAATGACTGCTCCTTGCTCATATGCCATTGTACAAATATCAAGTCCTTCTTACAAATTTTAATTATATAAATGAATCACTAGAATGATTTCAAAAATACTGGGCAAGCATTTGTAGAAGTTGCAATAATATAATTTTGTGTTGTAATATAAGGACCTAGATTTAAACCTCATGTCCATCCATTCAAAGTAATGTAAACTATGGAATTAGCTCTAGTTTCATTTCCTTTGTTCATTCTTCTCATCATTCAATGAAACATTTGTGTCAAAGTGTAGTGTAGTTCTTTCCATATTACATTTCTTCTGTTCATAGCAATTATAGTTCATCATAAAAATTAAAGCCATAAAATAATTTAAAATACTTAAAATATCACCTTCCAATAATAAAAGTGAAAACTGTGTGATTCAATAGCATTTAAAAATCATCATTTCAGTATTCTATTATGTTTCAAACCCATATGTCAAAGAAATTTCTGAGAAGAAAAGAAGTTAAAGGTAAAATATAAATAATAAAGCCCCATGTGTTTATCCCTAAACAAAAATTCTAACTGCCTTGGAAAGAGTAGGGTATTCCTCCATGAAGTAAGAAAGAAATAAAAATAAGTAACTGGAAGTGAATAAAATCTATAACAGCAGCGGGAAACCCTCTTGTTAGCATTAAATAGAAAAATAACAGAATAGTATTAATAGAATAGTAGAAATTTTGTATTATTTGTGAATCAACACGTGTCACTTTCTAGATTAGTTGCTATAGAATGTGAAACTTAAAGGCAAACAGAGAAAGGCTCAGCAACCAGTGGTTCTTAAATAATGATAATTACTTTAGGAACTTTTCCATAGTGCAACATTAAAAGTTCTAATAATTACAGTAGCATAAGAATGAAGGTATAATAAGAACATCAGTTAATGGTTATGTGTCTTGCCTTTCATTATAAGAAGCTGTGATGGAAAAGAATAAGAAGGAAGTTGTCAGACACTGAAAATTTGAAGAAGGAAAAAGTAACAAATCTAAGAAAAGGGAGTTATGTTACATCTCCATTGCTATGAAACTATGCCTGAGATCAAGTTTAACAGCCGAAAAGATTATTTTGTTTCATGGTGTCAGAGTACGTAGTCCATGGATGCTTGGTCCGTCACTTTGGGCCTGAGGTGAGATCAAACATCATGGTAGAGAACACTTGGTGGTAAAGCTTTTCGTCTCATGGTGTCTGGGAACTAAAACAGGTAGAGGGACCTAGAATGAGATCTAGTCCTCAAGAGCATGTGATAAACCAACGAATAACATCATATTCAGTAGCAGAAAAATTTAAAGTTTGTTGTGTAAAATTAGAAATCAGACTAATTTTCCATCTTCTGTTCATTAATACAGTACTGGAAATTCAAGTCAGAAAAATTAGGGAAGACCAATAAATGAAAGACATGAATATTAAAAATGAAGGAGTAAAGCTGGGCATGGTGGTGCATGCTTGTAATCTCAGCACTCAGAAGACTAAGGCAGGAGGATCACCGCAAGTTACAGACCAACCTTGGCTACATAGCAAGACCCTGTCTCAAAGCAATAAGGGAGAAAAAAAAGAAAAAGAAAGGAAATATTGAAGAAATGAAAAATTATGTCTTCATATTATATGCTTTCATATGTGAAATTACTAAAACCTCCATGAAAAGTAAACAACTATTAGAAATAATAAATTCATTAAAGTTGTAGAGTACAAAATAAGCATGCAAAGATCAGTTATGCTTCCATTCAGCAACAAACTACCAAAATGAATTTGAGAAAACAGCGTAATTTACAATAACTTCAGAATGAATAAATACTTCAGAATAAAGTAATATAAATTTAATTGAGGAAAGAAAAGAACCGGACAGCTAAAACTATATAAAACTATATAACATTGAAGAAGGATATTTCAAGAGGTACAAACAAGTGTAAAGACACCTTGTATTCATGGATTGGAAGATTTATTACTGTAAAATGTCATAATACCCAAGGTATTTACAGATTCATTATCAACTCTTTTTTTTTTTTTTTTTTTTTGCGGCACTGGGGATTGAACTCACAACCTTGCGCTTGCCAGGGCAGGCGCTTAAGCCGCTGAGCCAAACTCCCCAGCCCTGGTTTTTCGAGACAGGGTCGCACTATGCCGCTCAGGCCGGGCTTACGCTCGTGTTGTAGCCCAAGCCGGCCTCGAACTCACAACGCTCCGCCTACCTCAGCCTCCCGAGTGCTGGGATTAAAGGCGTGCGCCACCACGCCCGGCTATTCATTATCAACTCTTTCAAAATCTCAAAGCCATTTATTATAGGAATAGAAAAAATAAAGATAATTCTTAAAGTCATTGGGAACCACAAAAGATGTAGATTAGTCTTAGCAATTTTGATGTACAAGGGCCAGCGAACTAGAACTACCATACTTCCTGACATCAAAATGTGTAACAAAGGTGTAATAATTAAAGCAGTATGCTTTGGACATATATATGAACATAGTAATCAGTGCCACTGAATAAACTGCCCAAAAATTAGCCATGTGCATAACAGTTATGTGATCTTCCACATGGCTGCAAAGGATACATAATGCAAACAGGAAGTCTGCTCAGCAAAATGTCTAGAAAAACAAATATGCACAGGCAAAATAATAAAATTGAACATTTATCTTACTTCACCACCAAAACTTGAAGTCAAAATTAAATAAAGACTCAAATGTAATACATGGAAATCTAAAACTTCTATAAAATCATGAACACAGAAATTCTTAGATACTTGTTTCAACATTGATTTCCTAAATATGACATCAAAAGCTTAGACAGTAAAAGTAAGAATAAATAGGGGTATTACATAAAAGTAATTTTTACACAGCAAAGGAAACAATCAATAGAAAGGAAAAGCAAGCTACACAATGTGAAAAAAAACTGCAAACTGCACATCTGAAAAGAGGTTAGTATCTAAATTATCATGAACTCCAACAACCCAATAGTTTAAAAAAAATAAGACAATTGAAAAATAAACTAAGGGCTTGAATAAATATTCATTTGTTGGCATAAAAATAGCTCCACAGTTAGTAGAGGTATTTGGAGGATCTAAATCATTACTTAAGTGCAAACCAAAATCAGTATTAGATATCAGCTCACAAATGTAACAATTGGAATAAAAAAAAAGTGTAGGTGATGGAGGGAAGCAATTACCTGCAAGATATTATGGTAAGTTGATAACCCCACCACAGAGTAGCAATTCTGTTTGATTCCACTTGAATGAGTTATGTAAAATACTCAAATTCATAAGAACAGAGAATATTGTGATGGCTTTCAAAGACTGGGGTGAGGTATGAAGTGCTGCTGTTCAAAAACCATGCAATTTTAATTGCACGATATGAATAGTTCCAGATATTCTTTTTAGAACATAATGCCTATCATTAACAGCACTGTACTGTGCACTTAGAAAACTTGCCAAGAGGGAAGGACCCATGTTAAATATTTTTATTTCAAAAATAAAACAAAGAAAAACAAAATGGAATGAGGAAATTATTGAAATGATTGGAATATTTGTTGCCTTGATTGTAGTGATTATTTCATGTATGAATGGTTGTATCAGAACTCATAAAATTATATACTTTAATTAAAAATATTCAAGTTTTTGTATGTTAATATTACCCCGTGGAGCCATTTAAAAATAGAAGACATGAAAATAAAAGTATAGTAGGGGAACAATTACCTAAGCATTGGTAGAAACATACAAGCATGTTTCATAAATTTTAAACCAAATTACCCAATTACAGAGTAAACCTGTGCCACCTTTTTCTCACTGGCTTCCAGCAAGTATGTATTGAAGTTTTTGAGCAGAGAAAGGAAGGAGAGAGAAACCACCTGAAATCTGTGGAGAATTGTTCAAGTGCAAAGTAGTAGAATGAATGCTGAAGACTGTCAGCATAACTGTAGTGTCTGAAAATGCTGCCCCCCACTTTTTTCATCTTCATTTCCATGCATTGGACCCAGGGCCTCACTCTTCCTAGGTAAGTGCTGCATTGCTGAGCTACATCACCAGCTCAAGTTTCCGGAAAATTTTTTGAGGCAACTTTGGTTCCAATCCATGAGCAAATTCTACTAGCAGAGATAAAGTGACAAGAATTTATAGGAACTTCTATGATGAAGATCTAGAATGAGAT
>RJWM01032527.1:0-20959 GCA_004363535.1 Dasyprocta punctata | reverse complement strand
CACTTGGGAGGCTGAGGTAGGAGGAGCGTTGTGAGTTCCAGGCGGGTTGGGCTACAATGTGAGCAAGGTTGGCCTGTGCTACATAGTGTGACCCTGCATTAAAAAAAAAACTAGGGCTGGGAGTTTGGCTCAATGGCTTAAGCTCCTGTCTGGCAGGCATGAAGTTGTGAGTTCAATCCCTGGTGCCACCAAAAAAAAAAAAAAAAAGTCAAGCAAAATAGAGCATTCTATTAAGAAGAGTCTATGTGAATCATCTAAAGGGAGATTATACATGAAAACTATTTGAAGCCTTCAAAAAGGATATTAAAAAAAGTCTTGGAACCTTAATTCCAGTAAATGTGTTAGTGTATCAAAATCATGATGGTTTTGTAATGAGGTTTTGGAATTTAATTTTGTAAGTTTTGATCTTTACCTACTCTTTAGGAATTCATATCTCGCTTTTCCATAATCTGTTTACAGAAAGCATTTGAGGCAGTGATCTACTGTTTTTTTTTGTTTTGTTTTGTTTTTTTTTGCAGTACTGGGGATTGAACTCACAACCTTGCACCTGCCAGGGCAGGCGCCTAAGCCACTGAGCCAAACTCCCAGTGCTGGTTTTTTGAGGCAGGGTCGCACTGTGTAGCTCAGGCCGGCCTTGCGCTCGCGTTGTAGCCCAGGCCGGCCTCAAACTTACAACGCTCCTCCTACCTCAGCCTCCCGAGTGCTGGGATTAAAGGTGTGCGCCACCACGCCCGGCTTGATCTACTGTTGATAGTGTTATTTTCTCCAAGACTGCCTTCATAGTGAGGCTGTATTCAAAATTCTCATTATAGTAATTTAAAGACACCCAGGATTAGTAGGCAAAATGCTTTTCTGTGTGTCAGATTAAACCTCTCTTCCTTAAAAAAAAAAAAAAAAGCCTTTGTTTGTTTGTTTGTTTTTTGCTTATCTGACTTCCACCAGAGGCTTGAAATTTTGATTTGAGAACCTCTGCCGTAACAGTGCTGTTATTTTACCTGTGGTGCCAATCTTCATAGGTGTGTGCCACCTTGTCTGGCTTGGTCATTTCTTAAGAGGCTGGGTTATTTAAGAGTGTTAGAAGCCAGGCATGGTGGCTCACGTCTTTAATCCCAGCACTCGGGAGGCAGAGGTAGGTGGAGCTTTGTGAGTTCCAGGCTGGCTTGGGCTACAACGCCAGTGCAAGGCCGGCCTGAGCTACATAGTGTGACCCTGCCTCAAAAAACCAGGGCTAGGAGTTTAGCTCAGTGGCTTTAAGTACCTGCCCTGGCAGGTGCGAGGTTGTGAGTTCAATCCCTGGTGCCGGGGTGAGGGGGGGAGTGTTAGAAAATATGTCCAAATGTAGTTCAGAAGGGCATAGTCAGTGTTTTAAGGGCCTAAAACATTAAAAAAAAAAAAGTAACAGTTTCACCTCTGGCAATATCCTCAGGCTATTGGAAACTGCTTATCTGGGTAGTTATTGCAGAGCAGTTCTAAAAATGTAGCAGAACCACCTCGCCACGCCCCCAGCAAACTTCAGTTTTTGTTAGTTGCCTAGGTGACCTCCAGTTTTTTCAGTTCCTGTTACAGTTCCTGTTACTTGTGTTTCTCAGAAACAGCTGGTCACTATGATGTGTATTGTAAGAACTAGGCAAAGACAGCCAAGTACTCTGTTTCTGGCTTGCAAACCGCATAAAAACCTCCCTCCCTGAGCCTTCAGGGCCCGACATTTTTTTTCTTGAGGTCAGTTAATCAAATGTGCCCCCAAATCCTGGGTGACGTTTCGGTGTTTCTGTTTGCCTTTGCAAAAATACTGGTACTTTCAAAGTATTCTAGGAGCAGATCGGCAAAGAAATATGGTCTCATTCCTGCTCTCAAAGACTTTGCCTAACCTGAGAGGATTGCAAGTTTGAGCCTAGCCTGGGCAACACTGATTTAGTTGAGACTCTGTCTCAAAAAACAAACAAACAAACAAACAAAAATGGGACTGGGAATATATATAGGTCAGTGCAAAGGGCCTGGATTTCATTCTCAGTACCACAAAAAACGAAAAGAAGAAAAAAAAAAGCTTGTCATTGGGGGCGAGAAAGCATAGTAGCATGAAAACACAGCCAGTGGCTTCAGTTACTAAACTGAAGGCATCACCCTCAGAGTGGTTACAACCGAGTTCTGTCGTTCATAAGAGCAAGAAGTTGTTTTTAGTGGGTGAGGAAGGCAGGCCTCTCAGAAGAGATGGTATTTAAACTGGCCGTCAGTCCAACTGTCAGTTATTCAATGTTCTGAATGTGCCAGGTAATAAAATTATGAAGTTACTAGTGGACAGAGAATAAGACTGGAGAGATGGAGAGGTCCAGACCAGCAAGGGTTTGAATGCCATGCAGGGGAATTCAGCCTTTGTCATATTACCCTACTGCCATGCAGCAGGATTTTCTGTGGTGATGGAAATAATCTGTTCTACACAGTTCAGTAGGACATATAAGAGACGCTATTGTGACATGCTTGTGACAATATTGAGAGGTTGTTTGTTTGAGACAGGGTCTCGATATGTAGTTCAGGCTGGCCTTGAATTAACTATGTAACCCAGGCTGGCTTCAAACTCAGTGATCCTCCTGTCTTCTGGGATTACAGGTCTGTATCACCACACCTGGTGCCACTAGCTTCTTATAGCTCTTCACCACTTAAAATGGAACCAGGATGGCTAAGGAGTTAAATTACATAGCACATGTGTCTAGTAAGCAGTGGAGAACTTCATTTTAAAGCTGATAAACAAGGGCCAGGTGTGGTAACACATACCCATAATCCCAGCACTTGAGAGGCTGAGGCAGGAGGATTACTTGAGTTGGAGTGGGCTACATAGTGAGTTCAAGGCCAGCTAGACTGCATAGCTAAACCCCGTCTCAAAACAAACAAACCAAACTGTGACGCCACTGATACAAATGAGGGAACTGCTGTTGAGAAAATAACTTTTTGCTTTTGTGAATGTTAGTTTGAAGTGAATGTGGATAAGGCTGATACTGACCATAATGAAAAGTCCGACATGTATGTATTTGAGCATCGCTGTGGCTCAGTGAAGAAGCTAGGTGGAGAGGTGGAGATCTAAGAGTGGACACCTGGCAGAGAGTGATTTCCACCGTGGGAGTCGGTAACAGTGGAAGGAAGGAAGAAAAGGAAAAGAAAATTGGTGAGAACTGAGCACCACACCTTTTGGTTCTGTCATCTGAACCGTAATCAGAAGGAAGCTGAATTCCTACCTGTGGGGGAATCGTGAGATCAGTTGTGGGCCGTGAAGTACCTCGTAGCTGTTGGAGCTCTTCCAGTGCAACTGCTTAAAAGTGTAAGGGAGACGAGTATTACTGACTTGGAAGAGGAACCATGATTTAAAACCATGAGTGAAAAATACAGGACCAGGGATGTAGCTCAGTGGCACAGTGCCTGCCTGGCAAGCATGAGGTCCTGAGTTTGATTCCTGGTTCAAAAAAAAAAAAAAAATACATACTGTGATTCCTGTGGTGATCAGGTCGTGTTCTGAAAACCCTTTTGGGAGAAATCACTGTGTGTGAGAGGCAGTGTCTGGTTCCCAATCATAGCAGTCTTGGTGGGGAAGCCCTCCCTCACCCCCGCTCCCGCCAGTTAGGGCCCGGTGAGGCGCAGCCAACGAGGGGCCTTCCCCGGGGTCTGCATCTTCAGCTGTGCCCTCAAGCGAAGGGGCAGGATGCTAGGTTCTCAGCAGCCGGCCTTTCCCTCAGTAGTGACCGCGATGGTTTACTTTACCCAGCCTCACTTGGTTGCTCCACTTCATGCCAGGGATCAAGCCCCGGGGTGGCCTCCCGCTGAGCTGTATGCTGGCAAGGGGCTGGGATTACAGGCCTGCACCGCTGTGCCCAGCACCATCTCAGCCGGTTTCAAGTGCACAGCTCAGTGCTATGAAGTAGATTCATAATAAAAAAGCTGTATTCCTTGTGTTGTGCGCTCCTCACTGCCATCTATCTGCGTAATTCTTTTCATTTTATAGAACTGAAACTCTGTGTGGTGGTACACACTCATCCCAGCTACTGAGGAGGCTGAGGCCGAAGGACAGGAGATGTGAAGGCAGCCTGGGGAATTGAGTGACACCCTGTCTTAAAATACTTCAGGACTAGGACTGCAGCTCAGCGCTGTATCGGCCCCATTCCTGGTTCTTGGGGGAGAGGAAAAAATGGAAACTCTGTACTTATTAAACAATAGTGCTCAGTTCTTTCCCCTCTAGTCCAGCGCCTGCGCTGGCAACCACTTTCTACTACTTTCACTGAGCTCAGGTTTTGTTTTGTTTTGTTTTGTTTTGTTTTGTTTTGTTTTGGTCTGACCGTGCACCCCAGGCTGGCCCCAGGCTCCCCATGCTGAGATTGCAGGCAGGCTCCACATGCTATTGTCAGGTAGTTCCCTCTCAAAGTGGCTCGGCAAGGAAACGTTACCAGGTTTTGGGTTGCTTGCCTCTCCTTCTAGAGTTGGATTCCAGGTTCTTTGGAACAAAGAATTGAACGAAATGAGCAAAAAGCAGTAGCAAAGTTTATTTGAAAAAGGTAAAAGTGAAGAGTGAAGGAGAAACTGGCTCTTTAGAGTGAGCATGGGCCAAGTAAAAGAACAAAAAGCAAGATAAAAAAACACCCTAGAGGATACAGGGCGGGCTATTGTGAGTAGAGCCACAATAGCAAGCTCTTCTTGGTGTCTGTGCTCTTTATGCCGTCCAAATCTCCAGGAAAGCCCTGAGGTGAGAGGCAGCTGGGATCCCACGATCCAGGCTGAAGTCACGTCTAGGCCATTCTACTGGAAACCTGTTCCAGTTCTCGCTGGGAGCCCACAGGCTGGGCTTTTGGAGCTCTCCTGTGCATATGTGCTGAGTCTTGTAATTAGCAGGTCACACCTGCTTTCCTAACCAGTTTTGCCACCCCTCATCGCCTGTGACAATGCCTCCCTGGAGCCTGGTTCTTAGGCCACCACCTTCTTTTTCTTAAAGTTAGCCAGTGGTTTCTGTTGCTACTTCCTAAGAACTCTGATTTAAACCTCATTTCTTTGTTTAAAATAAAAACATGAGGGCTGGGAATTTAGCTTAGCGGCACAAGTGCTTGCCTGGCAAGTGCAAGGTCATGAGTTCAATCCTTGGTACTAAAAAAAAAAAAATGATGCTTGCTTTGGCAGCACATATACTAAAACTGAAACAATACAGAGAAAATTAACATGGGCTCTGCACAAGGATGACACGCAAATTCAGGAAGCATTTCATATTTTTAATCAGACACACAAGTTTAAATATTGCATGGTTTCTCTTATATAAGAAACCCAAAATATAGCTGGGTATGTTGGCACACACTTGTAATTCCAGCACTTGGGAGACCGAGGCAGGAGGATCGCCGTGAATTCAAAACCAGCCTGGGCTACATGATGAGACTCTGTCTAGAAAAAAAGAAAGACCTAAAATATAAATGAAGAGCAAAATAAAAGATGATAAGAAGTAGGGAGATAGATCTTTCTAAAAGGGAAAAGAGATCAAAAGATGGTGGGCTGGAAGGCAGGGAAAAGGGATGTAAAAAGAAGTTAAGATAGCCAGGCGTGGTAGCGCATGCCTTTAATCCCAGCACTCGGGAGGCTGAGGTAGGAGGAGCGTTGTGAGTTCGAGGCCGGCTTGGGCTACAACGAGAGCGCAGCGGCCTGAGTTGCACAGTACGGACCCTGCCTCAAAAAACTAGGGCTGGGAGTTTGGCTCAGCGGCTTACTTGCCTGTCAGGCAGGCGCAAGGTTGTGAGTTCAATCCCCGGTGCCGCAAAAAAAAATAAAAAAATAAAAAGTTAAGATGTATTATGTACTTGCACCAACTTCATACAAATAATACTGTAAACATTGTGTACTATAAACCTGTACTAATTTTTTAAAAAGCATGAAGCTGGGAGGGTTGTAGATACTTGTAATGCCAACATTCTGGGAGGCTGAGGCGGGATGGGAAATTTGAGCACACCTGGGCAATTTAGCAAGGCCGTGTCTCAAAATCAATATTAGAAAAAGGACTTGGAGCTAGGAGAAGGTGGTGAGGGCAGCACATCACTGTGGGTTCAAGGCCAGCTGCACTGCAGAGCCAAGACCTGTCTCAAAACCAGAAGCGAGGGGATCATGGGGTATCTCGGGTGGGTTTGAGTCCCAGTACCACTAAATAAATGGTGTCTGTTTCTGTTGGTTCCTGTGAGGGTTCCAAGGACTACAAACCAAATGGTGAGCCATGCTTTTATCAAGGCCTGGGGATTTGCACAAGTGGGGAAACAGTTGTTGGCATGGGATGCAAGAACGGTTTGCTTCACTTTGGGTACCTTTGGTTTGAGTTTCATTGAAATGAACATGTACTTTAGTAATTTGGCTGCCTAGAGAGCAGGGGACATTTTCAGAATGGGAAAGCTGAGATAACATTCTCTAACCTACTTTATATTATTGTGAAGGATTATTAGGAAGATTGAACACAATAGAAAATGCAAAAACGTTCTTAAAATTAAGTGCTTGTCTTGGTTACTTTTCTCTCATTGCTGAGACAAAATACCTGACACCCAAAATTAAGGAAGGAAAGGTTTATTTAGCTCACAGTTGTGAAGCTTTCAGTCCGTAATCAGCTGGCTCCAAGGTAGGGTGGCAAGGACCTGGGGCAACACTTAAGGTGGCAGAAGACAGCAAAGCAACAAGAGCAAAAGCAGGTGCTGCTGGGGGAGAGCAAGCCTCTTTTCCTCCCTTATATTGGAAGCAGACTGCCACCCTCTAGGGCAGGTGTAGCACTCACAACATTTCTGTGCCCTCCTCTTGCACAAGATGAGGTTATTTACAAAGTAAGGATCCTGGCTCCCTGCTGGTCTCTTAGTTAAACTTCTAAACTTCTCAAGTGGACACAGCGTACCAACCATTACAGTGCTGTTGGGATATGATGAAGTACAAGTAGAAATAATGACTTTTTAAAGTATCCTTTCAATAAAGAGGTAAAGGGCATTTTGGAAGAAGATATAGAAATAAGTGCTAGTAAAGCCATAGGTGTGAGTATCAGTTATTGATTGATTTGATAGTGAAAGGCTGACTAGAAATTAGATAATGGTGTAGATTTTAACTTTTTAATTTAAACTTTTTCTAACTTGAAAGTAGCATAAGTGACAATATCTAAGTCTGAATTCAGTAGTTTTGTTTTTTTTTTTTTTTTTCCATCTTTTTGAGACAGGGTCTCACTATGCCATTTAGGTTGGCCTGGAACTCACTTTGTAGCCCACACTGGCCTCGAACTCACAGTGATCCTTCTGCTTCAACCTTGAGTGCTGGGTTGAATTCAGTAGTTCTTAACATTTTGGTACATTTACTTTCTTCCTGCTCGCTATATAAATTTTTTGATGTTGCTGAACCATTTGAAAGCAAGTTGCAGCGTCATGAAATGATCCCTAGTATGTCTATATGTGTCTTAATAGGACGGTCTCCTGCTACATATAAACAGCGGTGGGCAAGGTGGTGTACACCTATTTTATCCGCACTCAGGGAAGCTGAGGCAGAAGGGTTGGGAGTTCAAGCCCAGCCTGGGCACCCTAGTGACTTAGTGAAACCCTGTCTCAAAATAAATGAAAGAATCTGGACATGGGGTCACATGCCTATAATACCAGCACTTTGGGAAACTGAGGCAAGATAAGTCCAAATTCGAGCCCAGCTTGGGCAATTTAGTGACTCAGACCCTGTCTCAAAAAGGAGGTGGGGGCCTGGAAATATTAATCCCTAGCATTGCGAAAACAAAAGCCATCAGAGTGCACTTAAGGAAATTAGTGATCTAATGGTATCTTTACGTGTGAATATATGTGTTACCAGGAATTGAGCTCAGAGCCTGGTACATGCTAAGCAATATTCTACCACTGAACTACATCCCTAGTCCACAATACTTTCTGATAGCCCGTATTCAGACTTCTGTAGTTCTAAAAATATCCTTCTTGGTAGAAAAATATTATTTCCTCAATTCAAAGTCCAGTCAGTTTGGTTATTATGACTCAGTAGTCTGTCCATCTGTCCCTATCTCTGTTGTTCTCTCTCTCACTCTCTCTCTCTCTCTGTCTGTGTGTCTCGTTCTTGCTCTCTCTTTTGTTTTTCCTAGTGCTGGGGTTTAATCCAGGTGTTTGTGTGTGCTAGGCAAGTGTTCTACCACTGGGGCTGCATCCCCAGCCCTTTTTATTTTCTTTTGAGATGGGGTCTGGTTCAGTTTTTATAGTTTTTAGGATACAGATAATCAATGTATTTTATTAGATTTATACAGTAATATTACTTTAAGCTTTTTTGTGATGTTGTAGCTTCAGTAATATTACTTTAAGCTTTTTTGTGATGTTGTAGCTTGTACCTTTACAATTTCACCTTTGAATTGTTCATTGCTTGTGTATAGGCCAACTAGATTTCTGCATATGGCTTTGTGACCTTGTACCATGGCCTTGCTAAACCCGCTTGTCTGTTCTATTGATTTTTATGTAGATTCTTTGTAAATTAAAAAGGAGGGGGGTGATGGGGTCTTGCTAAGTTGCCCAGGCTGGATTTAAAGTTCTAACACCTGCCTCAGCCTCCCACATAGCTGGGATTACGGGTGGGTACCACCATTCCCAGCCCCTGGTTGTCTCTTAATGTGCCGCATTCCTCCTGGGCTGTCGTTCCTCCCGCAGTACTGAGCTGGGAAGGGTTAACTGTTACTATGGCCAGTATTCGGGATTTTTCTGATGATTTTTTTTCACGGTGCAGCTTTTTCTCTTAATCATTTCAGATCGCTGCTATCAGGAAGGATGGAGTTAGGAAGCGGAAGGTTGCTCAGGACTAGACTGAATGCACTGCATGAAGCCTTGCACCCCACCCACGGCCTTGCCTGGACCGATGGAACTCAAGTAGTCCTGACGGAGTTACAGCTTCACAGTGGAGAGGTCAAACTGGGGGACTCCAAAATCCTTGGTCAGTTTGAACATGTCAGGGGGGTCTCCTGGGCCCCTGCGGACACAGCAGGCTCGCCTGCTCTGCTTGCCGTCCAGGGTAAGAAGCAGGTAACCGTGTGGCAGCTGTGTCCCACCATTGCGGGGTCAAGCAAAGGGCTGATGTCTCAGACCGCCGAGATTACAGAGCCTGTCCCCGTCCTTCCCCAGGGCTGCGTGTGGCACCCAAAAAACACTGTCCTAACTGTGTTGACGGCACGCAGTGCCTCCGTTTTCCCCAGTGTTCATTGTGACAGCTCCCGGGTGAGCGCGGACCTCGGTGCCCATGGCCGTATTCACTGTGCGTGTTGGACACGGGACGGCTCAAGGCTGGTGGTAGCAGCAGGCAGCTGCCTTCACTCTTACATCTGGGACAGCGCGCAGCAGACTCTTCTTAGGTGCTCCTCCTGCCCAGTGTTCTGCGTGGACAGCTGTGTCTGCTCCATCAGGGCCACCGTGGACTCAGAGGTTGTGGTCACCACTGAGCTCCCACTAGATAAGATTTGTAGCTTGACTGTGTCTGAAAGTGTTGATGTTCCCACTAATGGCGAAGACGTCGGTCTGCACATTTCTCCACTTGCTGGTGAGATGTCCCCTGTGGATGAGGAGGCAGCTGCTTCTGAAACAGATGGTGAATTACCGGCTTCTCCTTCCTCTTCAGATCTTCTGGATCTGACTCATTTACATTTCAACCGACCTCGGTCTGAGGAAAGTGCTCTTATTTGTCTAAGAGAAAAGGACTACTTGACAGGAACTGGCCAGGACTCTTCTCATTTGGTCCTTGTGACCTTTGGGAAAGAGGTTACCATGACCAGGAAAGTCACTATTCCAGGCATCCTGGTTCCTGATCTGATAGCGTTTAATCTCAAAACACAGGTAGTGGCAGTGGCTTCCAACACTTGTAGTGTAATTTTGATCTATTCTGTCACTCCATCTTCAATACCAAATATCCAGCAGATTCAATTAGAGAATGATGAAAGACCAAAAGGCATAAGTTTCATGACAGACAAATTATTACTGATTTTGGTAGGAAAACAGAAGTCCACTGATACGGCATTTCTTCCTTCCTCAGAGTCTGATCAGTATGTCATTCGCTTGGTTCTTAGAGAAGTCATGTTGGAAGAATCTTCAGTAACATCTAATGAAACCCAGAGTGCTGATGCTACTTCCATTGGTCTGTTAAACAAAGCAAGTGGAAAAAAGTTAATTGAAAATCTTTCCCCAGGTCTTCGTTATCAAAACACAGAGCTCCTGTTAACAGCAGACACCAATAGTCCAAGTGCAAAGCCCGGAAAAACTCTTATTGAAGAAGTTAAAAGTCCCCCTTCCAGTATCCTAGAGGGTTCTGTTGCCCTGGAAACACTGCCCAGGCCCTCCGGGGCCCAGGCAGCACTGCCGGGACTCACCAGCATTCCAGAACCTCCAGATGTTCTTCAGAGAGAGCGTTTGGAAAAGGAAACTAGCCAACTAACCGAGGGCCTGGAAGTTTTATCTAGGAACGTGACTGAAATGCAGCGATGTCTTTTCGAACTCAGGGATTTTCTATACAGTAGGAAGAAATCATCTCCAGTGTATCCGCTCTCTGCGGATCCCCCTTATGTTTACGTCATTTACCAGGTAACTCTTGCTTCCTTTCTTTCTTTCTTTCTCTCTCTCTCTCTCTCTGTCTCTCTTTCTCCCTTTCTCTCTCTTTCTTTCTTTCTTTCTCTCTCTCTGTCTCTTTTTCTCCCTTTCTGTCTCTCTCTCTGTCTCTTTCTTTCTTTCATTCTTTCGTTCTTTCTTTCATTCTTTCTTGGAGACAGGATCTCACTTTGTAAATCAGGCTGGCCTTGAACTCTGTATGCAGCCCAGGCTGGCTTCAAACTTATGGCAATCCTCCTGGCTTAGCCTCCCGAGTGCTGGGATTACAGGTGTGCACCACCACACCTAGCTAGCGAGTAACTTCTTTAAGGAGCTACCACTGTGTGGAAAAGCTCCTGCATTCAGCGGGCATTGCAGGAAGCCTATTGATGAGGAAAAGGTGCTGTACTTAACCTGGGAATGTTAGATTACCGGCAAATCAGCTGGATGTTTACCTACCAACCAGATGGGTACGGACCAGTGTACACCCTGACTTTGTCTTGTACTGAGTGTGAAAAAAGTGACCACTCACTCTGGTAATTTTTTTTTTTTTTTTTTTTTTTTTTTTTGCAGCACCGGGGATCGAATTCACAACCTCGCGCCTGACAGACAGGCGCTTAAGCCACTGAACCAAACTCCCTGCCCTAGTTATTTGAGGCAGGGTCGCACTATGTAGTTCAGGCCAATCTTGCACTTGCGTTGTAGCCTAAGCCGGCCTCAGCCTCCCGAGTGCTGGGATTAAAGGTGTGCGCCACCATGCCCGGCTCCTGTCTGTCTTTCTTTTTTCCTTCCTTTCGTTTCTGTTTTTTTAGACAGGGTTTTGCCATGTAGTTCAGGCTGGCCTTGAACTCACTGTGTAGCCTAGGCTGTCCTTGAACTCATGGCAATCCTCCTGCCTCAGCCTCCTGAGTGCTGAGATTATAGACATGTGCCACCATGCTCAGCAGGGAAACATTATTTAAATGGGTTCATGTGTGTTTTTGTTTTGATTCTTGATTTTGCATCAAATGTAGCCATACCTCATCCTTCCTATAACCTACAGCAGCTTAGTGGATCCTTCTGTAATTTTCTCCTAATGCAGAGTTTTATATACATAAATATGTACCATAGGTATGTGTGGAGTGGTTTGTCATTAGTTTACAAAAACAGACTCAGGGTGCACTGTTTGATGCTGAGTATATGCTGTTTTTCAGCTATTCCCTTGTAGTTTGCCATTCACTGTGTTTTCAGCTATTGGCCGCTCCAGATAGTGCTCAAATAGTTTATGTGTCCATTTGGATTAGGACCTTTATTTCCGTTGGATTGGTTCCCAGAAAAGGAAGTGCAAATTTGAAGAGTATGTATGTTTATAGTTTTGATAAAGGTCTACATGGCCCTTCAAGGATGTTTTACTTTACTTAACAGTGCATTGTCACACACCAGCAGAAAAATGTAAGATTGTCCTTTTTGTCATGTGTCACCAGTGGTCAGCATGAGATACCACTTCACTTTTATTAATTAGTGAGTGTGAGCATGTTGTCATGCTTTTCAGCCAATTGAATGTGAATTGCCTTTGTTCATTTTCCCCTCTTAGGCCATCAGTTTATAGGAGGTTTTCAGATAGTATAGAAGTTAGGACTCATGACCTCATGATTTTCTTAACAATATTTTAGTTTTTGCATTTAAGCTTTTTGGTTTTGAGGAGGGCGTTGTAGTGCTGGGTATTGTGGTGCTGGGGATAAATTCATGGGCACCACCAAGCTACATCCTAGCCCCTTTAATTTTTAATTTGAGGTGGTCTTGCTTAGTTGCCTGGGTAGGGCTCACACGTGTGATCCTCTTGCCTTACCCCTCAGCACGGATTATGGTGCCTACTGTACATATAAATTTTTGATCTTTAGTTTCATTTTTGTATATGATCCACTTCTGTTTTCTAAGAGATAATCAGTTGTGCTAGCAACATTATTAAAAATCTATCTTTGCCAGGCATTATGGTACAGGCCTGTAGTCCCAGCATTTGGGAGGCTGCAAGTTCAAGGCCAGCCTGGGCTACATGGCAAGACCCTATCTGAAAAGAAAAAGTTCACCTTTATCTCACTACATTTATTTTACCATATTTCTCATATCTAAACATGTATACTGAGATGTAATTCTAGATTCTTGATTCTGTAACTACTGTCATGCTGATCTCTATCTAAAATATTATCAATATACTGACGATTATCATGGATTTATACATCTGTTTTAAAAGATATTTATAGCCAGATGTGGTGTATACCTATAATCCCAGCACTTGGGAGGCTGAGGCAGGAGGATTACTACAAGTTTGAGGCCAGCCTGGGCTGCATGATGAGTTCAAAGCCACCCCAGACTACAAAGCAAAGCCCTGCCTCAAAAAAAAAAAAAAAAAAAGATTAGTTTTCTTAAAACTATAATTATTTCACCAACTCAAGAATGTAAATTTTTGAAAGAACCTAAGAGCTGAGTATGGTGGCAATGCCTGTAATCTCAGCACTTGTGAGACTGAGGCAGGAGGATTTTCTGTGAGTTTGAGTCCATCCCAGGATACAGAGTGAGTTCAGGGCCAGCCTGAACTACATAGCAAGACCCTGTCTCAAAAAATGAAAAAAAGAAATGTTAACTCCATTGTTTTTGCTATCAGTTTAATAATTTTTGTTTTTATTTAAAGAAACCTTGCTATGTAGGTCCTGTTGAAAAAAGAGCGGTGCTTCTCTGCAATGGCAAACTGAGGCTCAGTGTGATTCAGCAGACGTTTGGTCTCTCGCTCGTTGAAATGCTGCACGGTAGGTTAAACTCAGAACATGCTGTCTTTCTCCTATTTTGCAACTTCCACTGGAAATAAAGTGAGTCCCGTCAGCCGGGTATGGTGCCGCATGCCCATGATCCCGGCACTCTGAGGCCGAGGCTGGGTGGCAAGCTCAAGCCCAGCCTGCACAGCTTGGTGACTTAGTGAGGCCTCACCTCAAAATAAACAACAAAAAAGGACTGGGGATGTAGTTCAGTGTGAAGGCCTGGGCTCACTCCCCAGTGCTGCCAGAAAAAATTAAAAATAATAATCTATATCAAGCATTTGATTTGCTGGAAGCCGTTCAGGGATTCACCGGGTAGTAGACGAGTGTTCCTGATGGCCAACAGGCGGACAATACGGTTCTGCTCTTTGAGAACTTAGAGCAGAGATGGAAACAGTGGAGTGTGCGCATGAAGAGACTGGAGAAGAGTTACTGAGCAGTAAACCGCAGTGGGAGGGAAATCGCGGAGCAACCTCCCCGTGCCGTTGTGCTGGGAGATAACACAGCAGCAGTGCGCAATTCATTTCTTCAGGAAGTCACCCCTCTCAAGTGGAGCCAACATGGAGACGGGAAGGACAGGTCTGCGTGGCGAGGGGCCGCGGGGTGACCACAGGCTTCAGACCTGGGACAAGGTTGTTCTCTTCGGCCTCATCCTTTTAAGAGTGGCTCCCACATTGAACAGAAAATACTTCCTTTTTCCTGTTTAACCTCTGGTGTGGCTTATATCTAGATGTCCCCCAGGCGCCTCAGGATTGAAAGACGGGAGCGTGATGGCTGAATGTGGCGTTAGGAAGTAGAGCCCGCTCTGAAGCGGCGGTCACCGGGAGGCGAGCGTGAGCCAGGAGCACGCTGTATTCCCTTCCCTCTCTGCTTCCCTTCCGCCACCCTGGCCAGCAGGGACTAGAACCGCTAAGTGTGAGCCAAGTGAAGAGGAAAGTGAGACCACGTTGGAACAGCATTTTCTGCATTGACTTGTACATATAACGGTCCAGGCTGGCCTTGAACTCACAGCAATCCCCCTGCCTCAGCCTCCCGAGTGCTGGATTACAGGTGCATACCACCTCACCTGCTCATAACTGCCATTTTATTTTATTTTATTTTATTTATTTATTTATTTTTTTGGCGGCACCAGGGATCAAACTCACGCCTGCCAGACAGGAGCTTACACCACTGAGCCAAACTCCCGGCCCTAGTACTTTGAGGCAGGGTCGCACTGTGTAGCTCAGGCCGGCCTTGCGCTGGCGTTGTAACCCAAGCTGGCCTCAAACTCACAACGCTCCTCCTACCTCAGCCTCCCGAGTGCTGGGATTAAAGGCGTGCGCCACCACACCCAGCTGTAACTGCCACTTTAAATGAATGGGTTAATGGTCTATTCTGAGGTGTGCAGGATTTTACTTTGCTGTATTTTCTTTGTCACATTTATGTGGTTTTCAGTTTTTCACCATTATAAATAACTTCAGGAAAAACCTCTCTGCATATTTTTATGTTATTTTGGGAAGTGCAGATTTTCAGATATGAAGTCACAGGTCAAGAGGTGAGACTCAGACTTAGGGGTCCCGGCAGGGTTGTGCTTGTGTTATGCTCGTGGCCCCTAAGTCAGCCTGGAACAGTGGTCTGGGATCCCCTGGGCCCCGGTGGGCTGCTCGCGCCGCTCAGCCTCTCTGGAAGGCTGTCTTCAGGTCGAGGCAGATGTGCAGGGTGAGGACTGTTCCTCCGTAGAATACTGTTCCCCAGCTCGTTCAGCTTCTGGAGAAACTGCTGAACGTGTGGACAGGGTGGGAACTTTGACAGCCAGCCATAATGTGTGTACAGGGGCGCACACACGTGTGCACACACACAGCTTATATGTATAGCACGGCATGATACATGCCTAGCCCATGTCCCTTAGCTGTACCAAAGTGACTGATTTAGGATGATCATCTAACCTTATCCTAAGTTTTGTGTTTGGTTTGGTTTGCTTTTTGTTTTGAGACAGGGTCTTGCTATTATATAGTTCAAGCTGGCTTTGAACTCACTCTGTAGCCCAGGCTGGTCTCAAACTTGCAGCAGTCCTTATGCTTCAGCCTCCTGAGTGCTGGGGTTACAGGCATGTACCACCACACACACTCGACCTTACCCTAAGTAATGTTCCATTCTTTTGTCTCCTGTTCTCTGTAAAATCTTACGATGAGGAGGTTCAATACCAACTACCATATTATAGTTAAAAAAAAGTTTTTCTAGTCATCTGTTTCTTCTGCTGTAGCATTTTTTATTTTTGCAGTACTGGGAATTGAACCAGGACCTTTTTAAAAAAATTTTGAGACAGGGTCTTGCTTAGTCTCTTAAATTGCACAGGCCGGGCTTGAACTTTTTATCCTCCTGCCTCAGCCTCCCAGCTGCAGGGAACACAGGGTCATGCCACCATGCATAGCTTTTCCTTTCGTTTTGTGGTTTGGTTGGTTTGGTGTCTTTGGGGTGTGGCCTTGTTGTGTGATTGGAGCAGGCTTGAACTTGATACTCTTGCCTCAGCCTCTCAAGTGCTGGGGTTTCTGGCATTTTTTTTTTACAGTCTTCTCTATAGAGCGGATTCCCTAAATTGCCCGTGTGTTTCTTCTTCTCTGCAGACTCCCAGTGGATCCTGCTTTCTGCTGACAGTGAGGGCTTCATCCCGTTAACTTTCACCGCCACCCAGGTGCTCACCGTGCGGGACGGCAACCTGCCCAGCTCGGAGGTCTCCAGGGCCTCACTTTCTCACGGCCAGGACCCTGTCCCTTCATCGGAAGGCCCTGCAGACCTCGCTGCCCGGAGCCAGGACACCCCCGGCTGCCCTCGCCACCATGTGGAAGGTGAGACTGAGAAGCCGGCCGGCCTGCGCCCTGGACTCCCTTCAGGCGGATCTCGCGGTGTCTCGGGGAAAGCACCTCTGCGGCGGCCCTGTTGTCCTTCCTTGGGCTGAGGCTCACCGGCCAGTGGCAGCTCTCAGTGTCTGTGTCAGGCGCCTCAGCGGTCCCGCTCTGTGTTTGTGTCCCTGGAGTCGCGTCTAAGGGCCACACTGGTGTCCGATGGTTTCTCTGAGGCTTTGTGTCCCAACGCCGTATTAGGGTCGGTTCTGTTGTTCATCTTCGCTCTAAACTGAGGGCCAGGACTGCGGTGCGGGGCACCAGGCGTGTGCTGTGCTCGCTTCCAGCCCAGACGGCAGGGATCGGCAGAGCACGAAGGAGGCTGAGGGGTGCCTGGTGCTGGGGGTAGTTTTGACATCAGCCTTTGCTCCCAGGATTTAAACCTCACGCTGTGCAGCCTGTAGTCCCAGCACTCGGGCTGAGACAAGGGAATCGCTGTAAGCTTGAGGCCAGCCAGGAATACATAGTGAAACCCTGTGTCAAAACAAAACCAAAATTTAAATTTTAAATTAAAAAAAAAAAACAATTTGAACCAGCTGTGATGGGTCACACCTATAATCCAGTACTTTGGAGACTGAGGCAGGAGAATGGAGAGTTCAGTGCCAGCCTGGGCTACACAGTGAGGCCCTGTCTCACAACAGATAAAAAGACCCCCAAAACCTGCAGCAGCAGAGGAGCAGGGCTGACCAAGGTCTGCGGCCCACCGAGCTGGCCCAGGCGCTCGCTCTGAAGAAATTCCCCCGGGCGTGTGCTGCTGTGTCGGTGTCTGGCAGTCATGGGCGAGGCCTCAGCAGAGCGTCCTACTGTGGCTGCTCGTGATTTTCTCCCTGAAACGTGTTGCTTTATTTTATGTTATTTTTCAGTTCTGGTATCATAACAATTTCCTATTTTTTTCCTAATAGTCAACTCCATTAGTTAACTTGTCACTTTTTTCTGGCCTGGGTGTTTGGTTCCCCAACGCATGAGAGAGAAAAAGAGAGAAAACAGAAAGAAAAGAGACCTTTATTGTGGGCATGGGAGAGCTGCGGAAGCAAACACCCTCTGGAAGGTTCGGGGGGTGGGGGCGACCTCGGGCTTCATTTGGAATTGACGGAGTGGAGTTAAAGGGGTGGGCAGAGTGACATATTGACAGCTGATTGAAGGAACGTTGGCAGGTGTGCAAAAAGCAGGGGATTTAACTTCTGAGTATGAGAGAACTCGGGGAGGCGCTGTCCAGCACCAAAGGGAGCCGGCACATGGGAAGAAACCTGTCACCGGTACCAAGCCCAGGCCCTGAGCATGCTAGGCAAGCATTCTGCCACTGGTCCACACCTCTAGCCCAGTTTGTAACTTTAATGTAGTTATTTTTCTTTTCTTTCAAGTCTTAGAGACCAGTATATAAACATGAGAGAAAATATTTAAGAAAATTGAAGATTTTCCTGAATCTGAGGTGCAGTAGTTCTAAAAAGTGCCAGTTTATTTTCCTTATGGGTAAAGGACTGGCCAGATAATGGACGAGCTCTGCATCCCTTCCGATGACACCGCACTCCTCTCGGCCTTCGGAAGGAGTCACGGGTTCAGTCCCCCAGGGCGTGGCCGGGCAGAACATCAGCGGATGCGTTGTTCCTGCCACAGAAGGTCCATTAGTGCCCCCCCACACACGCTCTGTGCTTTAAAATTATCTGGAAAGAAAATATCAGGTACCCTTGGGAGCTCCAGGCTGTCTGCCACAGCTCAGAAAGATGCGAGGGCCCGTTTGTGGTTCAGATGCATTAGCTGCGGGAATCACGGAAGGGGAGGCTGTTCGTCTGGGAGCAGTGGCCAGGACGCTCTGAGCTCTGGCCCCACCTGCAAAGGAAGTGTCTGGGGCACTCGAGGTCACGACTGTCAGGAAGCTAGAATGGGGACTGAGGGATTCTTGAGTGAGATCAGTGTGAATGTTGTAATCACCACTTCTCAACACACAATTCTGTGAATGCATCTTCAGTAAAGTCTATTATTTTGGGGGCTGCTGTGAAAGTTTTGGTATTTGTGATTACTACTGGTGTACAGAAGTGTTCTTGATTTTATATATGTGTATGTTGTCTTACATCTCTTTTTCTGGAGGATGCAGTCCAGAATATAAGCTGTTTTTTTCCTTTCACTAATTTCTAAACAGCCCTTAAAATGAGCAATGAAAGTCATGCATGGTGGTGCATGTCTTTAATCCCAGCACTCAGGAGGCTGAGGCAGGAGGGTCATTGTGAGTTCAAGACCAGCCTGGGTTACAAAGTGAGCTCAAGGCCAGCCTGAACTGCACGGTGAAACCCTGTCTCCAAAGATAGGGGGAAAAAAAAAGGAAGCAGTCTGCACACTCCCGCCCTCTCCCTCTGGCTGGCTCCTCCCCCTGGGTCACTTTGCTTCCCCGGCTGCAGAGGCCAGGGACCAGATCCCCCGGCTGAAGAGTGGATGGGGTGGGGGGCCAGTAGGAGCAGCACGCAGACCATTTGGAGGAAAAGCTGAGGGTAAAGCCGTTTGTGTTTAGGAGATGAGTGACACACACATTCTCACAGTCACTCAGCAAACACTTATCGTGCTGAACAGTTGCTCCCGGGCACTGTGGCCTCAGCGGCTCCTCTGACACCCCCCTGCGTGTCCTGCCCATCCCCAGGCCCAGGTCACTTAGAGTCACGGCCTGGGCCCTGGGCCCCGCTAGTCTCCGCTTTGTGTCTGACAAAGCGAAGAAGGAAGGAAGACCCTGGTCTAAGGAAAGGCGCCGGGGATGCGAGGCTGGGGCAGTGACCCCGGCCGGACACCTCCCTCCCCTCGGCGGCGGTGTGAGGAGAGGGCCGTCCAGCCACGTTCTGCAGACTCTACCAGACAAACCCTTTGGCTCTTCCCTTTAATTTGTATTGTAAAACGTAAACCTCGGTAGATCTTTCTTCCCCAGAGACATAGCCTAGAGAAGACACCAAGTGCCCGTGCTTTAATAAAACAGGGTTTTAGAAACGCACTGCCCCACGGAGCGCTGCGTCGGGGAAATGCCTGCGCTCTGGTGGCCGTGTCAGCCCCCGCCCTGATTAGAGGCGGTGCTGGGCACCTCCTGCCCCTCGGCCCGCTGCGCGCCCGCCTTCCCCCCAGCTTGGTCTGGGTGTTCAGCGGCCGTCCGCAGGGTCAGTGCACCTGGTCTCTGCGGAACTCTGGCCCCGGGCAGAGGCTTCTCGTTTGCAGGAAAACTGCCACTGGGTGTTGGCCCGGCGGGAGCGGCGTGTCAAGGTCACAGGCCAGAGACGCTCTGGGATCGCGGGCAGAGGTCGGGTGGGCGTCCCGGAGCCCGGGCCCCAGGGACACCGCCCCGAGAGGGCAGCGCCGGGCAGACGCGGTCCCGCGGTCCGCTCACAGCAGGCCTCTGGAGTCTGACGCGAGGCTAAGGCTGCTCTTCCTGCAGGAGAAGTAGCGAAGCGCAGGCCGTGAGGCGGCCCGGCCTGCCGCAGGGCCTCGCCGGTCACGGAGTGGGGGGGTACAGCCCGGGGAGCCGTGGGGTAAAGACGAGCTCGGACTTGGGGCTCACTGAGACCAAAGCCGGGTGCTCCCGGAGCAGCGCCCCGAGGGGGTTTCAGGGGAGACCACGGGTCGGGGCAGAGAATGGGAGCCCCGAAGCTGAGGCAGGAGGCTCTCCTAGGCAGGGCTGCCCGCGGACGGCACAGCCTGGGGCGCATCCGGGGCTCCCTGGGGCGCACGGGGTGCCCACCTCCGGAGGCGGAGCCGCTGGGAGCCGTCGGGGTCCGGCCCCCGGGGGGCGGGGCTGGCCATGAGGACGCACAGCCCGGTGAGGATCAGGCAGGCGGGCACGGCACCGATGAGGACCTTGAGGGCAACCACCACCCGGGCGGCCTGCGTGCAGGCTCCCACCGCGTAGCCCGCAAACCTGGAGAGACACAGCCCCGTGCGGCCCTCAACTCTGATGGCTGCGTTACGGAGGCAGGCGGGGCAAGCTGAGAAGGTGAAGAGCTAGGGCTTCTTTGTGGTTTTTTTGCTGCACCGGGGATCGGACTCACAACTTCATGCCTGCCAGACAGGCACTTAAGCCGCTGAGCCAGACTCCCGGCCCTAGTTTTTTGAGGCAGGGTCACACGTAGCTCAGGCCTGCCTTGCGCTCGCGTTGTAGCCCAAGCCGGCCTCGAACTCACAACACTCCTCCTGCCTCAGCCTCCCGAGTGCTGGGATTAAAGGCGTGCGCCACCACGCCCAACTCCTGGAGCTGGGGCTTCTAAGGGTGGAGTCGTGCAGGAGCGGCCTCTGGCCGCGTGCACTGAAAGTGGACGGGGTTCCCCACTCTCCACAGAGTGCAGCCGCGCCCGGACGCCGTGGCCCTGCCCCGCTCTCCCCACCCAGCTGGCTCCGGAGCCTCGGAGCCTCGGGTTTCCCCGGCCCTGGGACTGACTCCAGGCTGAGGGTGGAGAGGCCCAGGGCGCATGCGCCCGACAGCTTGGTGAAGAAGACGTAGGAGGAGTAGAAGATGGTCTCCAGGCCGGGGCTGCGCTGGTGCCGCCGCTGGAAGTCGTCCACCACGTCCGGGAGCATGGACCTGGGGCCGATGGGTGGCGTCAGCCCTCCCGGTCACGGTGACCCCGACGGCCAGCCAGCGTGAGCTCTCTAGGGACAGAGGCCGGGCATTCTCCCCTCCGCCCGGGACGGCTGACGCCGCAGCGCAGTGCTCCTCCCACACCCACGCTCCCTGCCGACACCGACACCGGCG
>RJWM01032526.1:0-14303 GCA_004363535.1 Dasyprocta punctata | reverse complement strand
CACGTATACTAATCATTTGCTGTCAGTCCAACCCATCCACAGTCAGATATCATATATTTGGCAATCTCATACTCATCAGGCTAGGAGATAACTTCCCCACCAATAGGGTAGATAAAAGGCAATCAGGATATCTATTCCCAATTAAGAAGACATTTTAATAATTGTGGGACATGCATATACAAAAGTACTTTCTAAATCTCAACACATAAATTAAAAGTAAGAGGTTATAGGTATAGCTGTTGGTCTTGTATTTCTCTGCAAATTGACAAAGAATTATCATATGTTTTTGCTAATGATAAAGAATGTGGCTAGGTAGATACAAGCCAGAGCTGACAGAACAGTAGCTGGGCTAGAAAAGAAAACCAAAAGCAGGAATGATCTAAGCTTCCTGAGTTATCGGTCTCACTGCTTCCTCAGAAAGGATCATGGAACTACATAGTGAGACCCTGTCTCAAAAAATAGGGTCAGGGATTTAGCTCAGTGGCATAGTGCCTGCCTGGCAGGCATGAGGTTATGAGTTCAATCCCCAGTACCAAAAAAAAAAAAAGAAAGAAAGAAAGAAAGAAAGGCTCATGGAGCCTCTCACAGGAGTGCCATAGGCCCAGGGATGTTCAACTCTGGGGTCAACGCATGTACAATTAGAGACTCAAATCCCATGTTGACCCAATTAAGTCTCATTTGTATACATATGGATTGTGGTTTTGATGGCATAGCTAAGTAAATAATTTGCCCAATATTATTTCCATCTACCTGTTTTGACATATTATGCATCACATTCTTTAACTCAAATTTTTGGTTTGGTTTTAGTTTTTTACTGGTGGTGGTTGTTTAAAACAGCATCTCACTATGTAGTCTAGACTGGCTGAACTTGTTAAGTATCAAGGCCGGCCTCTGTCTCTCAATCCTCCTGCTTCAGCATCTATGTGCTGGCATCATAGACAACTAAATTAGATAGAAATATTATAGGGAGTCAGATAGGGCTAGTTCCTCAAAGAAGCCAGTGCAGAAGACAAGATACCTTGCAACAGTAGGGGGGACAGACACCTCCACTTGCTACATGACTTGCTGTCTCATTCCATCCTGATTTAATCAGTTTTACCTGGGCAATTATGCTTGTAATCTTGCTGGTTGACCATAGTTCTGTCCCACCTCAAGCCCACCTTGTCATTTCCCATTTTTCCCCACCTTGGACCCACCTCACCTTGTGGTTTTGCTCTATAAAATTCCCTAGAAAAGGCAGGGTTCTCAGCAACCTACTCAGCACCCCTTCTGTCTCTGTCTCAGAAAGAGGCTTTCTTCCCTCAATAAATACATTCTGCTCTTAACCTCCATTGTTCCTAAAATTCATACTTTGATTTTAGAGAACACAGACTTATACTGGACATCTAGCAGGTTGGGAGCTTCTTTCCCCTGTATCACTAGGCTAACAGGTGCATGCTACTATATCCAGTTCTGAATATTTCTAAATGCTGCTGACATATTAATTTGTGTCTCTCCTTGTTTCATCTCTAAATTTGATATTTGAATATCCAACTTCCCACTTGACTTCTTCACTCAGATGTGACATAGGCATCACAGAATTAATGAGCCTAAAGCAGAACCTCCAGCTTCTAGTATAGATTTTGGACCAGTTTTTTTTTTTTCATCCTGCTATTTCCCTCATTAATAAGCTAAATGAAGCAAGGTATAGTGGCAGACACCAAAAATCCCAAGTACTTGGGAGGCTGAGGGAAGAGGATTGTAAGTTCAAAACCAGTCTGTTCATTTAGGAAGACCCTGTCTCAAAATAAAAATTAAAAAGGGCTGGAGATGTAGTTTAGCATTCCTTAGGTTCAATTTCCTGTATCACAATTAATTAAATAAATTCAGATGCATTTACAATGCCTTGTATGAGAAATATGCTTTGTTTTCGAACCATTATAAAGAATATGGTAAACCCCACACTCCAACATACATTTGTATTTTCCAGATTATTTCTGATAAAGAAAGAATTATAACAGCCATGCCTCATTCTTTCACAACCAGTAAAAAATCCTGGAAATGAATGTCTCCACCAGATCTCCTTAAAAACAGGTATTTACCAGCAGAATGAGATCAGGGACTCCCTATCTCTTAAATGATGTACACAGCTGTCTGGGTTGCTTATTGAGTGAACTTGCAATTTGAGGGGAATGGCTGACTAGGGATTGGGAAGTGATCACTGGGGCACTTTTACCTAGGTAATTAGTGGAGGATACAAATGAAAAACCACAAGACAAAAACTGATTTCCCTAAGGACAGTGGTTCATACTATCATTGGATATTCACTGATTAATACAAAACCATCTCAGAGAAATTAGGAAGCTATAGCTGACAGATTTGGGCTCTTGTGTAACTGACGCAATGTTTGTGCCTACATATGCTTTTAATTTTTAATCGTTGGTTAGGTTTAGTGCTGGATTAAATGTATGATTCACAAGGAGAATTTGACAAGTCAACTCTGTGCCAACACAATTTTCTTATGGAAATTTCCCAAAAATTGAAACATACTTGAAATTTTTGAAAGCAAAAAGGGAATTTTTGAGACTAAAATTGATTTTTTAAATTTTCATTTTGAAAGTAAAACAGAGTCCATGAGCTACAGACATAAAGGTACTGGGCTAGGGGTCAGAAGCCCTGGTTTCTGCCCTTAGTAAGCTATGTGACTTCTCTAGGATATACTTCCTGGAACAACAGGTCAGGAATGAACTTCAGAGCTAACTGTGCCAGCTCTCCAATTCTGTGGAGGAAGAAACAAAGCTCAAAACATTTAAAGTTCATCTTCATTTCCATCAAAAATGTTGAGTGACTAATGCATTCAGCATGAGGCATTGTGCTAGAAGACAGGGATAGAAAAGAACAAGACAGTCTTGTTCCTGACCTCACAGAGCTTACAGTCCAGAGCTAAGAGTTAATCTAATTTAGAGTCATTGGAAAATCTAATGGCCCCTCTTCTCAAAAAAAAAGCTACATTAAATAGTCCTATGTACACAAACCAACACACAAATTCAATTCAGCCTATAAATTCTGGTGGATTCACTTATATCTATGAACCCACCCTTAATCTTAAAATCTTTCACTACAAGAAATATGCAGTCAATGTACTAAGTTATTTTATTTTGAATCCACATCCCAACTTATCAAGAAGGAATGGACAGTTTCATTTTACAGAGAGAACTGACAGGGCCACTGTCTTAGTCACTTTCCTCATCACTGAGAGAAGATACCCAACAGCCACAATTTAAAGGTGTGTAAGTTTATTTTGGTTCACATTTCAGTTCATAATCAACTGACTCCCAAGAATAAAAGGCGTGGCAGAGAGGCAGAGTGGAGGAAAAAAGCTGTTCGCCTCATGGCAGCCAGGAAGCAGACAATAAAGAAAGGAGCTGGAAAGGGAGACATCCCCTTCAGGTCATTCCCCCAGAGACCTGCCACTTCCCACCAGACTTCACCTCCCAGCAGCAACTCAGCCACCAGCCCGTATAATCCAGTCACCTCTCAAACGCATGAAGATTTGGGGTCCATTTTAGATCTAAAACAAAATAGCCATATGCAGAAATAATATGCTCAGCTCACAATGCATGCTAGTGTCACACTAGCTAG
Organism: Dasyprocta punctata; assembly: GCA_004363535.1. Lineage (NCBI taxonomy): Eukaryota > Metazoa > Chordata > Mammalia > Rodentia > Dasyproctidae > Dasyprocta > Dasyprocta punctata. Next base: position 10,682 of record RJWM01032526.1, on the reverse strand, counting down.
GGGTACAAGTAACAGAAGTTTGCTCTGGCAAAACTCATAAAGAAAGGAACACAAGCTGAGCATGTCAGCACATACCTTTACTCTTTGCTACTTAGGTGGCTGAGGCAGGAGGATCACAAGTTCAGTGCCAGGAGGGAAATTTCACAAGATTTTGTCTCACAATAGAATGTAAAAAGGGATGCGGTATATCTTAGCATGGGGAAAGGCCCTAGATTCAATTCTTAGCACCAGGGAAAAGGGGGAGGGGGTAAATTGAGAGGATGTCTGGTAACTTGAAGATCATAAAACAAAGGATGTGAAATTGAGGTGGAAATAGTAGAAATCAGAGGAACTCTACAACTCTAAAACTTTTTATTTCTGTTCTCAAAATTTAGAACAACTGAGAAATGAACAAAAACACTCTCCTTGACTTAACCTTAGTTGGACTCCTTTGAACCCTCTTTCACCTTGCCCTTGACATTTAGGCTTTCATGTTGGTCTCTGCATGACTTAGTTTTAGCAAAAGTCCTGTCAAGGTAGTAGAGCTAGAATCCCATCTCCACAACTGAACAAAGTCCTCTCCCTAGCCATCCCCTAGGAGATGTCTGGTCATCCCAGCTTGCCTTCAATAAGAAACCTGAGCCAGGTGTGATGGTGTATGCCTGTAATCCCAGCACTGTGGGAGACTGAGACAAAGAGGATTAAAAATCTGAGGCCATCCTGGGCAACTCAGTGACTTAAGGAGATCCTGTCTTAAAAAGTAAAAGCCAGGCATGGTGGTGCACACCTGTCTGTAATACCAGCAGTTGGGAGACTAAGGCAGGAGAATCACTGCAAGTTCAAGGCCAGCCAGCACTACATAGTCTTAAAAAACACGAAATAGTTTCAAAAGGGGAAGGATAAAGATACAGCTCAAAAAAGTATGTATGGGGTGGGGGAGTATAGAACATCTTTAATATGCTAGGCAAGATGTTTATGATATGATTATATACCATGCTTTAGATAAGTGCCTCCTAAAATGCTTGGTCCTCAGCCTATGATACTATTGGGAAGTGGTGGAAACTTTCAGGGGTGGAGCCTAGTGGAAGGAAGTTGAGTCACTGGGGCATGCCCTAGCAAACGAAGGCGCACCTTGACATGGCATGCCCAGACATAGATGAAGAGGCCTCCTGGACCATACTTCCACCATGATACACTGCCTCCACACGCCCAAAGCAACAGGGTGACCATGGCAACTGAGTCAAAATAAACCTCTTTATAAATTGACTGTTTCAGGCATTTGTCACAGTAATGGGAAGCTGACTAACACAAGTATTCTGTTCTCATCCCTTAAAAAGTTAGCATACAATTTCTGGGAAAGCTTAAGTAACTGGACAATTTCATATCAGAATGTAAGTGCTAAGATGATGCTGTGAAAACACTAATGGACACTTAACCTTTAGTGGAAGGACAGAGCTCCCTCCAAGAGAGACATCCTCTAGGCCCCTGAATTATCTACCCAGCACAGGGTCCCCCACTATGGGCTGCTTTGAGCTGTGTGAGAAGCTGGCAGGTGACCTGGACCTTTGCAGACTGTGGACCTCCCTCCTCTAGCACTGCCACGTGGCTGTCTCCAGAGGACTCCAAAGGGCACTTGTCAGGGTGAGCAGTGTCTTCCTCAGCCTGGGAGGGACCCCAAGTCTGCAGGGATTATTAATTGGTGTATTCTCTCCTTTTGTTATTAATATTCTATTTTCATGCTGTTAGTCTTTTAATTTAGTCAGGAAGAAATTGGTCAGTGAGTTTTTCACAGGATAAACAAACAGAATAATGCTTCATGGCTGATTTCAGGCACTGGATGTTGTGGGTGTGTGTGTGTGTGTGTGTGTGACTGGGGATTGAACCCAGGGCCTTTGCAATGAGTTACATCCATAGTTAATATCCCTTTGTGTCAGTAAGAACAGAATGAAAGCCTTTAGAAGCAACCCTAGCTAGCTTTAATCTGATAACATTATTTTTGTTTTCATTGTATTTATTTGCAAAGTTACCCTCCAAATACAGTTAGTAATCATAGACTTTTTATCTATCATAGTGATTTAAAATTCCTTTCTAAAAGAATTATCTAAACAGGAAACTGAGGCAGAAGGGTCACAAGTTTGAGGCCATCCTAAGCAATTTAGGAAAACTTTGCATTATAATTAAAGACATAGAGATTGGGGGAAAGGGAGGGAAAGATTACCTAAAAAGAATTAAGATGTGTCATGTGTATCTACCAACTACCCACAACAAATGCAAACATCATGTATCACAAGCATACACCAAAGAAAAAGAAACAATGCAGCAGGCTGTTTACATTGACTCCCTTGGGTCCTGCTCAACCCACAGTGGCTTCTCCAGTGCTTATTATTCCCAGGACACTTTTGCACCAAGCCAAGAATCTGCACATTCTAGGAAATCTCAAAATCATAACCTTCTACTAATGAGCTGAATGCCATGGTCCCGCCAAACAAGGGCCTTCTTGCTAATACCCCAAGAGAGCCTGAGCCCAGTAGGGTGCGGTGTCACAACCAGCACTCGGGGTGAATATCACCAGCAAATGAATTACCCTGTGTATTAGTCAGCTTTCTCATCACTAAGGCACAGCACCTGACACAACCTAAATGAAGAGAGGTTTGTTTTGATACACAATTTTAGAGGATTCAGTCCATAGTTGACTGGCTCTAAGAAAGGACTGGCGCAGTGAAAAGGCTTGGCAGAGGAAAGCTGCTCACCTCATGGCAGCCAGGAAGCAGAATGAGTGACAGAGGAGTCTGAGTTAAGAATACACCCTGCCAGGTCACACTCTAGTGACCCACCTCTTCCCTCATGGTCCCACCTTCTACACAGGGATAGTCAACCTTTTAGAGTTTTCAATGATACAAACAGCCCCTGGCAGCATATGTGTGGTAGGTTCACCACCACTGTGCACCCTCAGCTATGAGCTGATTGATGGATTAACCCCCTAATAAGTACAGCATCCCCATGATCCAACCACTTTCCAAAAGCCTCACCTCTGAACACAAGACTTTCGGAGACAGTCTAGATGTAAACCATAATACCCTAGAAGCCATTTAGAATCTACTAACCTGCACTATTTCTGCAGGTCCAGCCTGGTCAACTTTGCTGCACCTCCAGTGAAAGGAGACATTGCTGGTTCCCTTGGTTATGTATTAGATGGCAAGGGGTTAGCTACATTTAGAGGTCAAGTTGTAACTCCACCAAAAAAAAAAAAAAATCCTTACAACATAATAATCTGCTCATGTTCTGAAAGTTATGCTTGGCCTGCATCTGTCCTAAGACATGCACATCTCCCCTCATGCAATAATCTGAAAGCACAGATTGCTGATTGAAAGGCAGAATGTGCCCCACAGTACTTAAAACTCTCTCCTTTTCTCCCTCCCTCTCTATCCCGAGTGACTATTACGGTTCAGATCTAAAAGATCCCCACAAACACATATTAGGAAGGTGACTGGATCAGGTGAGGTGCTGTACTCATCAATAGATTCATTCATTGATGGGAAAAATACCTAAATACATTGTTCAGAGTTGGGGCTCTGTTGGAGTTGGGTCACTGGGAGCATGACCTGGAAGGGTGTATTCTTGTTTCCAGACCCTCCTTTCTCTCTCTAATTCCTGGCTACTATGGAATGTGCATCTATCCTGCACCAAGTCTTCCACCAAGATGTTTTTGTCTTGGAATCAACCAACTTAGGACTGAACCCCCTGGAAACTTTGAGTCAAATAAACCTCTTTTCCCTTAAGTTATGTGGGTTAACCATTTCATCCCAGCAATGGGAAAGTGACTAATATAGTGACTATAGCTGAATATATATGTGTTACGTGACTAGTATGATTCTACCATAATCGACCGAGCATGATTTTTCCACAGTTAGTCCTGGCTTCAAATCCTTTCTCTCTTACTTCTAGTTTGTCCCCATTTCATGAATGAGGCAAGGGAGACTCCAAGTGGTTAAATGACATGCTCCTGATCATGCAGCTAATAAATGTCAAAGCCACCTAAGGTCAAACTTGTACTCCCATCAACGCATATTTTTAATAGTTTTTATTTTCAGCCAGACTGATGGTGCATGGCTGTAATTCTAGGTACTTAGGAGGCTGAGGCAACCTTAACTATTGGATTTATCTTCTCTATTAGACAGAAAAGAAAAATTATCAATCCTTATTAGTTTTGCAGAATTGTTAAGATATTTAGCCTTTGTTAATTGTGCAAATGGAATCATGTTCTCAGAGGAGTCTCAAATAAATGTCAGGTGGTATGTTAATCAGCTTTCCTTCTTTGCTGAGACAAAATGCCTGGCATACACAAATTAAAGGAGAAAAGATTGATTTTGGTTTATGGTTTTAGAGGTTGCAGTCAGCCAACTCCAAGGAGAAAGGGTATAACAGATGAAATCTGTCCATCTCATAGCAACCAGGAAGCAGAGGGAAAATCCCAAGAAAAGACACACCTTTCAAAAGCACGTGCCCAACAAATGTTCCCAACTCCTAAAGCACATTCAGCTATTACGATAATTTACTGATTGTGTCAATTTGAGTAACAAATGCCCACCTAAATTGGATCAGCACAGTTCTAGGCATGGCTAAAGGGATTTAGTGAATACAGAAGGCCTATCCTAGGTGTGAATGGAACCAACCAAAAGACTTGTTGCCTCAATGGAACAAAAGGAAAATGAAGAAGGTTCACTTCTGTTTCTTCAGAAGAGCTTCAGTCTTCACCTTCATCTTGGACATCATCTCCTGGCTTCCAGCACAGAACCTTCAGCCTTCCATGATAGGTGCTTTGGCCTAATACAAACTCATAGGGGACAGAACAGTGAGCTCCAGGCCTTTGTCTGGAAACTTTGGCTCTCAAGCCCGCAGGCAGACCTTTTGCACTCTTCCATATCTGACTCTGGGCGGCCACTGAAAGCCAATCTTGTAAATTCTTACATAATTTTACATCTTGCATTAAATGTTTCTCCAGTAAGCACTGACTGATACAACTTGAAACTCACCAATGTGCCCTCACGACCAAGTCACCTTTCTGTGTGCCACCTTTGAACGTTGGTGCACTGGGGATCAAGCCCTCAACACATCAGTCTTTGTAGGCTATTTCATATTTAAACTATAATGAGTGAGTTTTTAAAGAATATTCCAGCACAGTTCAATCACGATAGTGCCTCATTTGTGAGATACTCAGGAGATTTGAGGGAAGAGTTTGTTTTTTGTTTTTCATTACTGGTGATTGAACCCAGGACCTTCACAGTGAACTATAGCCCCAATCATTTGCATTTCTTATTTTGAATTTTGAGTTTGTGTCTCACTAAGACTGGGCTCAAACTTGCAACCTCTTGCTTCAGCCTCCAAAAATGCTGAGATTACAGGCAGGCATGTGCCACCATGCCTATTTTAAATGATTTTCCATAAGAAGTCTCGGCTGCCCATGTGCTATTGTTGTTAGTTAGATGATAATGTAGCTGGATCCTTGTTTTCTCTAGGAACCTCTAGTGTCTCTGTCCCAGGGCACTACTTTGGTCTCTTCCCCTATTGTCCCCAAGTTTGGTCAGGATGAGGGTGTAAAACTAGGTCAGCAAGTATTCAAGTCCAACTCTTGATCAGGAGCTGAGAACATGTGCAAGGATATGACTCAAGATGCGAACACATTAAAAGAGAAATATATACACCACGTACCCCTACCCTTTACCCTCGTTACCAGACTCTGGAATGCTATAGGCTCTTCCCAGGGATTCTTTTCAGGTTCTTGCCCTGAAAAAAAGAACTGGACAAAATATGCAATAATAACAACAACAAAAAAAAAGGTAGCAAGGTTTTACATTTATTAAGGGTAGGAAAAAAATATGTTCTTCAGCATGAGTGTGGGCCAGTTAAAGCTAAGAAAATAAGTACACTTTGCAGAGTGACATCTGGCCATTGAGAAGGAGAGATCACAGTGACCACAAGTGTAATGCCTGATGTCCTGTGCTACCCAATTCTTCAGGCTGACATCAGATGTAGGCATCCTATCAAAAATCTGTTTGATTTGGCACCAGAAAAACTGGAGACAGAACTTTCTGTTTGGTTCCTTGTGCAAGGCTTGGGAACCATTACTGTGCACCTGTGCCTAGGGTCCCCATTATTGACAGGTCATACTCACTTACTTGCCCAGCCAGTTGACCTTGCCCTAATCTCCTACTTCATTTTCCCTCAAGAAACGTAAGTCCCCATAATTCCTCATGGGATGGTGAGGATGTAGAGGTCTCTATTCACATAGCTACTTCTAGCTGAAGGGGGTTATAGGCCCTATCTACCAGGGATTATGCACTCTCCAACTACTGCGATATTGTGACTCACTAGCTGGGATAATTTTTTTTTTAATATTAGAAGACAATGAGAAAAGAGTTAGTGCCTGTGTGTCAAGAGTTCTTGAGCTGCCTGTTTGTTTAGTGGGAAAAAGTTTGGTGAACTTGTCAGGAGAGTCATGGGCTGTAGTCTGGGTCACAATCTGAAGCCTTGAATGAATAAACTTTACTGAAGCCTTGAATGAATAAACTTTACTATTAGGTTGAGAATGCAGAGCCAAATCATGACAAGGAGTAGGTCAGAATATTTATTGGTCTGTTTTAAAAGGTAGACTATGACAGGTCCAGCAATTATAGACATTATTTTTCCATGTTATTATTTGTGAGTTTTCTAAGTTTTATTTCCACACTTCCTATGGAGGAGAAAGCATGGTGAAGAGAAATAGTAGACAGATTACCAAGATATTAGATAGACCTCTAAGAGAGATATTAGGTAGGTTTGCACAGCCCTAGCAAGATTACCACTGTTATGGGTCTAATTAAAATCAGGAGTCCTGAAGCCGGGCGTGGTGGCCCACGCCTTTAATTCCAGCACTTGGGAGGCTGAGGTAGGCGGAGAGTTGTGAGTTCAAGACCTGCTTGGGCTACAGTGTGAGCGCAAGGCCGGCCTGAGCTACATAGTGCAACCCTGCCTCAAAAAACCAGGGCTGGGAATTTGGCTCAGTGGCTCGAGGTTGTGAGTTCAATCCCCAGTATCGCAAAAAAAATAAATAAATAAAAATAAAATAAAATAAAATAAAATCAGGAGCTCCAGTAGAGGTGCCCATTTAAACTATGGTAGATTACGGTTCATTAGTGATTCTACTTATTTGAACCTGCCTCAGTATTGGGCTTTTTTAGCTAGTTTGTTTGTTTGTTTGTTTGTTTGAGTTAGGGCCTCACTGTGTAGTCCAGGCTGGTCTCGAACACACTATGTAGCCCAGGATGGTCTCAAACTCATGGCTGTCTCCCTGCCTCAGCCTCCTGGTTGCTGAGTAGTTTGTTTTTTGAGGAGCAACCTCAGGTCTTCTAGAGGTTCACAGGAATACCTTTCTTCTTTTAGATGGTCTTTTTCCTCAGACAGTTCAGGTGGGGCTGGCTTTGTTCTAGAAAGGTGAATTCAGCTATCTATCTGCCATCTTTCCTACAGTGGATATGGCAAAACTGAAAAAGGATCCTTCTACTTTAGTTTTAATGAGTATGCGGGAATCCCTCCTTTGCAAGTTTTAATGAGCACTTGGGTTCCAAGGTGGACACTAAGTGGTCAAATGCTTCCAAGGAAATCCATCAAACTCAGCAACTGATCAGAAAATCTTCAGTTCAAAGAGGATCTCATGGTCCTGTCTGTGAGTTCTTTTTCCTTTTGGGCAAAAGGGAGTGAGATAGGATCTCACTATGTTTTCCAGGCTGACCTTCAACTCACTATGTACCCCAGCTGGCCTCGAAACCTTGGTGATACTTTTGCCTAGGTCAAGGAGGATTGCTAGGATTACAGGTATGCACCATCATGCCCAGCCCTACTTGTGTTTTCAGAGGAGGAAACTAAGACATAAATTGGGGAAACAATTGCTTACACACTTCTATTCCTTCACTTCTTGTCCCCCTTTTTCTTCCCTCACACAACCTCTCTTGGAATGGGGTCTAGCTTTGGAATTAATATCTCCAGAATAATTTTTTTTTTTTTTTTTTTTTTTTTTTTTTTTTTTTTGCGGCACTGGGGATTGAACTCACAACCTCGCGCCTGCCAGGGCAGGCACTTAAGGCACTGAGCCAAACTCCCGGTCCTGGTTTTTTGAGGCAGGGTCGCACTATGTAGCTCAGGCCAGCCTTGTGCTCGCGTTGTAGCCCAAGCTGGCCTTGAACTCACAACGCTCTGCCTACCTCAGCCTCCCGAGTGCTGGGATTAAAGGCATGCGCCACCACGCCTGGCTTCCAGAATAATTTTAAGCTTCATGGTAAAGCATTTTAAACATATTCTTGGTATTTCCTGTGATTCAGAAAATTGGCTATTAGTCAGGCATGGTGAAACATGCCTGTGGTATACCAGCACTTTGAGGGGCTGAGGCAGCAGGATTGCAAGTTCCAGCCCAGCATGGGCAACTTAGTGATTCAGTAAAACTCTGTCACAAAATAAAAAATGTAAAAAGGGCTGGGGTCTTTAATTCCAGCACTTGGGAGGCTGAGGTAGGAGGAGCATTGTGAGTTTGAGGCCAGCTTAGGCTACAACGTGAGCACAAGGCCGGCCTGAACTACACAGTGCAACCCTGTCTCAAAAAACTAGGACCAGGAGTTTGGCTCAGTGGCTTAAGCACCTGCCTGGCAGGTGCGAGGTTGTGAGTTGGATCCCTGGTTCCACTAAAAAATAAAAAAATAAAAAGGGCTGGGGGTGTAGCACAGTGCAAAGTCCCTATGTTCAATCTCCAGTAAGAAAGAAAGAAAGATAGAAAGAAAGAAAGAGCAAGAAAATCTTTAAACAAGGAAATAACTTGTAATAATGCTCACAGTAAAGACAGACTACTACTGTGCATAGCAGCAAGCACTTTCTAAGAGAATGCAAGTATATGTCTCCCTTCCAAAACAAGCCCAAGTAGTTTTAGAATTTCTGCTTTGCAAAGCTTTGGGGCCCACAATCCTCATATCTCATTGTGTCTTTTTTTAATGAAAAAATAAAACAAAATTTCGTTGTCAAATAATAACAAAATAGCACTAAGTTTTACACTGTGTATCATTATCTTCAAAGTAGTTACTCAGAGTACAAGACAGAAACCAAAAATATCCTTACAAAAAGAAATAAACAGATAATAACATAAATCTTCTTTCAATGAACTAAGACAAACTACTAATTACTTGTAAGATGTTGTCCTTGTCCTCAGGGTCCAAAGTCCACATTCCAACCAGTAGAAAAGAGAAAATCACAAAAGTAAAGAAAACATCATACTTCAAGCAGAACCCAGAAGCAGCCCAGAGCTCTACTTCCCACAGCCCATTGGACAAAGTGTAGTCACAGGAACTCACCTTATTACAAAGGAGGCTGGGAAGTGTAGTTTTTGTCCTGCAGAGTTTGTTCAGTAAAAAACAAGTAAATCTTTTATAATAAAATATTTTTGGATTTGATGATTTTTGTAGATTCTTCAGGGGCTTCTATAAGAGAAATTTACCCTAGAAAATGTTCCTAGATACTAATTGATAGATTCTGCTAGCCTGGGGCTTAGCTATCTGTAACATGACATCGGCCCAACTTGGTTCTGGACCCAGAGAAAAAACTTAGCTCTCCAAGAGTAACCTCTATGTTTTCCTTCTCATTCCAGAGATAAACCTCCCACTCCCTTTTTGCACATGCGCCAAGCCCTCTCCAATCCCAAGACTCAACAACCCCCCAAGCTCCACCCCCAGCCCCCAGTAAATCTTTCTGTCTCCTGCTTTACACAGGCAGATGCTCCTTCAAATCAGCTGTTAATATGTCATTTTGCCCACTTCCCAAACTTCTCCCCCAGCCAAAACTGATAAAGGTAACTACACTTCTTTGTTCTTGTTGAGAGCTTCTACACACCCACCCCCGAGCCCTCCACATTAAAGGCCTCCTTATCTCTTTTGCTCTCATTTTCTCTGCCCTGCTTTAGATTGAGTGCCCCAAAATAATGATGTAGGGGAAAGAAACTCCCAACCTATTAGACGTCAGTACAAGTTCATGTTCTTCAAATTCTCAGAATGAATTTTAGGAACAACAGAGGTTAAGAGTGGGATATATTTATTGAGAAAAATGAAGTTTCTGTTCGGGGAAGAGACAAAAAGGGTCCCAAGTGGGTTGCCAAGGACCCTCCCTTTCCCAGAGATTTTTATAGAGCAAAACCACAATGTGAGGCAAGTCCAAGGTGGGGCATAATGGGAAATCACAAATGAGCATGAGGTGGGACAGAACTATGGTCAACCAATAAGGTTACAAGTATAATTGCTCAGGTAAAATTGATTAAGTCAGGATCAAATGGGAAAGAGAGTCACTTAGCAAACGGGTATGAATACAGAAAGGGGCCTTTGCCTATAGGGTTAGGTTAATGGCTTCTTTTGGATTCTTCAAGGTGATTGATACCTAAATACTGATATAGGAAAAACGATCCCAGACCTCTCAATGATCTAGGGGAATGAAACTCCCAACCTACTATATATCCAGTGCAAGTTTGTGTTCTCTAAAATCGAAGAATGAATTTTAGGAACAACGGAGGGTAAGAGCAGAATATATTTACTGAGAGAAAGAAAGCTTCTGTCTGAAGGACAGAAGGGGGCCGGAGTGTCTTTTCTGGTGACTTTTATAGAGCAAAACCCTGATGGGGAAAACTGGGAACTCGCAAG
>RJWM01032525.1:0-20749 GCA_004363535.1 Dasyprocta punctata | reverse complement strand
GTCTCAGTCTCTTTTGTATCTCTGTACAAATCCTTGCTAGATGTAAATTTAAGAATTAATGTAAAGAAATATGAGAGCATAACTAGGAAAAGTTAAACAGAAGAGAAAGCCATTGCAAAGATACATTATTGGGTTGTTTATATATTAGGTAGCATAGTCTTTGTTCCTTGAAGACCTTTTGATGAATAACAGAATGAAACGCCTAAAGACACTAAGAAAATTAAATTTGTGTTCCCAACTTTATACCTCAAAAAGAAAATGTTCAAAGTATTTTTGAGATAAGATATCCTATTTTCTTATTATGCTTCATAAAAAACTTCATTGTGTTTGTGATACTCAGTTTCCTAAACTTTTCGCTAGTAGTCCTATTCATATTCTAAGGATTAGTTTCTTAGTATAATTTCATATACTAAGAAAACTAACATTTCATTCTGGGTTTGCAGTAACTGAAACTAAGTTCATTTTTTAATTGAGTGAGATGAAAGACATAATGCAATTTTTACAAATTAAATTCAAGATATTTTATAGAATCTCAATTACCGTCATCATAAGTAATTTCCTGTTAATATTTTTACCACAGGAAAAATACTCCCCTTCACTGATAGAAAATACAAACGCATTTAGTAGTGGTTTAATTGAAGCTTTTTAAATTACGCTTTGGAAATGAAAATGTGATAAACATTTAAAATGTTCCTCAAGGTATTGTTATTAAAAGTTGTGACAGTCAAATCATCACAAATGTTTATATCCCTAAGCCTTATTGTGAATGTTATCTTCGGGAAGATTTTTTTTCAGTCATTCAATCTTAACAATATAAGACATTAGATTTATTTATTCTAATCCATCATCTTGCACAATCCATGAAAAACACTTGTTTTCTTTTTCTTTTCTTTTTTTTTTTTTTTTTTTGCTGGTGCTACCAGAAATCAAACTCAGGACCTCATTCATGCTTGCCTGGCAAACGCTGCACCACTGTGCTGAATTCCAGTCCAATTTTTTTTTTTTTTTTTGTATCAGGAATACAAACACATGACCTCATGCTTTCCAGGCAGGAGCTGTGCCACTGAGCTATATCCTCAACCCAAAGTTACTTAGTTTCATACGAGGTAACTTAATAGGTGATTGAACAATTCTAAGAAATTCTCCTAAACTCCTATTTTACTTACTTTAGCTTCCACATTAATCCTTCTTACATTTTAGATAGTAATCCAGAATGATTCTTTCATCTTCTAATTTGAGCCTGTTAAAACTGACTTCTTATAATTTCTCCAAAAACAAAACAAAGCGAAAGTCTAGCCCATCTGACCTCTTCTCAAATTTACAGCTGCTTGGTCCCAGCCAATATATTCATCCTGGATAACTGACTCAAGTAGCTCCTGACTGATGTTTCACTGTTTTTGGTGCTCATTTTCCTCTAAATTCTCACTTTTCCAATCCCTAAGGCCTCCAAACTTCAGTAACAACTGCATAATTTGTGGCTTTCATAGGATGTTCCTCTTTTTCCTTTTCAAGTTATGCTTTTACTTTTTGTTTTAAACTTGTCAAGCTGTAATACTGCTTCCATCTTATCTAAAGAGTTCCCATCCTTAAATGGAATTTTCAGGATTAAAAAAAAATTTTTTTTAATTACTTCAAGACCAAAGAACAAGTTGTTGTGGATTACTTGGAACTAGTAATTAATTCAGGCAACAAGGCATGTAATTTGTGGCAGTATTTCTTGTACATCGACATTGCTTAAATCGCTCCATAATAATGGATAATCCTTACAGGCTAATGAAACTACTATAAATATATTACATAGTGCTTCTAGATCTAAATTAACATTTTAAAATTAGCTTATTTTTCTTAGCAGTACTTGAATTTTAGGTTAAGAACGTGGTTAGCAGCCAAAGGAAAGTTTCCTTTTTCCTTCAAGTGGCAATTAATATTAATTCCACCAACACCAGGGCAACTCTGTGTCATGCCCAGATTATTACAACGATCTCCTGATTTCCTTGTTCCTAGCCTCGTGCTTCTCATTTAACTTTTCCCTCAGTCTCCTAGATGAATGATAAACCACTGTGTAATGTACAGCACTTCTCCACGACTACCTCACTGGCTCCCTCTTTACTTTCAAACACCTCTGAATTTAAGCCCCTTCATCACATTCCTACACCTGCGTTTCTCCTTATTTCTCATCAGTGGACATTCCCAATATTACATTCTCAATATAAGACTCATGTCAAAGGACTGCTATTTCTACTGCTTCATCCCGTTTTCACACCATTTTATTTCCTTTTATCTATTTTGGGAGACTCACCTAGCTTATAAATTAATTCATAGCTACTACAATCCACAACCATCTTCCTAATTGTGAAGGTTTTCTTGCATCTACTGACTTTTTGATCCAGTTGGTGTTTATTTCATTGTATCCTGTGTGCTATAACTAAAATTATATATTAATAGAAACTATTTTTATTTGTATTGTTCCCAATGGATAGTAAAGTAGGAGAGATCTAATAGGATGTTTAATAAATAACTTCTGGTAATCAAGCAGCACTGAAAATGTGAATAAGAGAAGGGGTTATTTTCTCCCATTGCTGATCTTTCCTAAGACATTCATGGCATTTTCCAATTGTTTTTGAAGAGAATGATGAGCTTTACAAGGACATTAAGTACATCTATAGCACTAAATGTGATGCTAAAGAAGTACTGTAAGTGAACAGAGAGGACAGAGGAAAGATCACGAAGTACCACTTAGGGAATATTGAAATGTCATCCAACCTTTCAAGGTGATAGAAATTTTAGCTTCACAGAGCTAAATGTTGCCATAAACCTTAAGCTCACTTCAATAACTATTATCCCTTATTACAAGATTTTCCATGCATGAGTAATATGTTTGTGATACGCACTTCAATATTAATTTTTTCATTGCATTCAGGTATTATTTACCTGGTCCCCTATTTAGGAGTGTAGATTCTACTCACATACATATGCATAATTGCACAATATAATCACGTGCTTATATATTTGGTATTTTATATCAGTAACGTTTTCTGGTAGTTACACTTTTCATGCAATTACATTACTAAAATTATCAGTGTTACACTTTCAGCCCCAGGTTACTCTTTTTACCATTTAGAACTGATCACAGAAGACTGAAGAGAGACTTTGCCTCCCGTTTGCAATTGTCTTTTATAGAACATAGCTAATATAACATGCTTCTTTGATTTTAGGTTTTTAAAATAAGTACAGTTCCCTTGGAAATGTTTGCACATAAGTGTAGTTGAAATACATGTAGCCACTCTAGCTAAGCTTTCAAAAACTGCTATTAGGAAACATTTGAAATTGAAGCTTGTCTTATAGACTTTTTCTAGCACACACTCATAACTGCCACTAATCCTAAAGAGAATTAGAGAGACAGAGAGAGAGAGAGAAAGTAATCTCTAATTATTTTGTTTAAAATGCATTTAAAACTCCAATCTCAAAATAATTAAATACAATATATGTATTGTCATTTCTCTAGAAAACTAGAAATTAAATCTGACTATATGTAACTTTAAATGCAAGGAGATAAGTTTTTGATATATATATATATATTTAGAAAGAGATATCTTTAATAAACAAGAAGAATAAATTTAATTTCATTTTCAAAGCCACATAAACATTTCTTATCTATTTATAGAATGCTGAACAATCTTTGATAGACTCTGTATTTCTTTTCATTTTCCAATGTCATTAACTTTTGAGTAGTTTTCTGAAGCAATTACATTTTTATACCTGTATAGTAATGTTTCTTGTGCAATGTGGAAACACTATTGCATTAAATATATGAAGAGAGAAAAATTAATCTCCTTAAAATGGCAGAAACATTCTATGGTTTAAAAACTAAATTTGTTGAATAAGTTGTAATTTCTTAAAGCAAAGTATTCTACTACTTATATTTAAAAATGAAACAAAATAATGCATTTTAAATACATAAAAATAAATATTCTAACATCTTTGAATCTAAAAAGTATATGGTCTCATTAAAACAATAGTCTCATTGCAGTCTGTGTATCCCATGCTCAGGCTAGGCCAAAATAACTGTACCTCTATTCTCAAAGGAGTCCTGGAAATTCTGTAAATGAAACTTTGATTTCTAGATTTTCTTAGACCTTTCAAATCTTTCATGAGCAAACTCTTTAAAATAAGTATAAAATAAATACTTATTAAATAAAAGTTGTATGAAAGTCATGGAAATAGAATATAATGCTTAAAGATTATGTCGTAGAAAGTGCTATTTGCTATAATTTTCCATAAGGCTTAATGTCCTAAAAATGAAGTAAACTTTGAAACTCACAAGAACTGTGAAGACAAGACTGGTTTTTATCAATCAAATGTAGATACAATTAAATAGTTGAAATGGCATCATATATTATGCTTTAGTTTTCTCTTCCAAAAATTAACGTTCTGAAATCCTACCTTCAGAGTCATTGTTAATTTTATTTTCATCTCTTCGACTGGGGTTAAAACCACAGTCCCACACAGAGGTATATGGTCAGCCCTTTTTAATTTTTATTGTGAGACAAAGTCTCAGTAAGTTGCCCAGGTCAGACTTGAATTTGTGATTCTCCTGACTCAAGCTTGAGTGTGTGGGCTTACAAGCACATGCTGACAGATCCCACAGATAAATTAATTTTCTATCGATGCACTTGTAATGCATGTACCTGTTTAATGTACTTCAAATGTGTCCCATTGCTTAGATGTCAAAATTTTTGCATGTTGTTTTAAAAAGCTTGTTTGATCCAACCCCAGCCTCACATAGCAGCAGTTCCTTTGATCTTTATTATGTGGTCATTCTGACTTTTGTGATTTCAAGATTTCTCAGATAATCACTATCTGGGGTTTTGTTCTTTAGCTTTCTTCAGTTTAGCATTTTCCTTACCTTGTTTTTTGTTTGTTTGTTGTTTTGTTTTGTTTTGTTTAGTTTTTTGGTACCAGGGATCAAACTCACAACCTCATACTTGCCAGACAGGCGCTTGTGCTGCTGAGCTAAAATCCCCAGTCCCTTTCTTACTTTTTCATCTGGATAATTCCTATTTATTCTTATGTTGCCCATTACACAAAGGCCTCTGTGACTCCTAGGTTCAAATCTTCCTGTACTGCCCACTTAGAGAAGCCTGAAGATGTTGTCTTCAGTCTTAGTGCCTTTGTAATAATGAGCGCTCACATGGCCGTTTGTCTTGCAGATGAATTCTCCTCTAGCACAAAAACTTCACAAAGTCATGGATTTTATATATTTTCCTCACAACACCTTTTTTCTTTAGCAAGGTGTGCAACTGTAAGCACATAAGACTTGTAATATACTGTCGATCGTGGAAATAAAAAAAAAAGCAAATTTGTTTTCTGCTTTTTTTATAATTAGCATTATATATAAATATTTCCCAGATTTCTAACCTTTTCATCTTCATTTTAAATTGACAAACAAAAATAATGATACACTGATACATCATTTATAAAGTCAACTTACCATATCATTTTATTTGAAAAACATTAATTAAATGTTTTGATCACATAGATAACATAGATGCGATTATCTTCACATACATTCCTGCTTCCTTCTGTTTGACAAGTTCTTGAAGAAATTTCTCAGAAAGAAATAGCTACTGTTACAGGACATCTTTATATTGCCACAAATAGTTTTCAGAAAATACTGTACTAATTTGCAGTACCACAGCTGTATAGCTGTCTCTTTTCTCACAACAGATGGTCTGAGTTATTTACATTTTTTACTACTAAAACAAATTGCCCTCAAAGAGGACTTAAAAGAAACAAATAGGAATATTTTAGTGTTAATGTTTAATGACAAATGTTTTCCCAAGGATGTCTGATAGGAAGAGTATTTGACTAGTTTGCGGCTGCTAATGATAACAGTTGATCAAGAATGATGGGCGAGGGCCAGAAACAGCTCACTGCACGAGCTCCTGCATGGCAAACACAGGTCCTGAGTTCGATTCCCAGTACTGTCTCCCTCCTGCCAAAAAAACAAAAAACAAAAAAATAAAAAAAACAAGAAAAAAAAAAAGAAAAAAAGAAAGAAAAAAAAAGCAAGCAAGCAAGCATGATAAGCTGAATCTTACTTGTTAGATTTCCTTTCGCTTCCCTGCACCTCTGTCTCTGTGTAGGACTCAAGATAACCTTGTATAGTCATTTCTGTGGTTCCAGATTCTTCACCTGAGATTAATAAGTTTCTCTACAGGGTTAAACTTTTTAAATGTTGCACTCAGAAAAGCTATCATCATCTGATTACTTTCTCCCCTCCCTTACCAAACTTCATACTGCATTGTCCTAGAATTACTGAATGTAGTCCAGTTGGAATGGCATTTCCTCAGTTACCTTGAGACAACTTCGAAAACCAAAGGTACTTAAGATTTAATTATGAATAGATTTTTAGTCATTTAAAGTAGGCAACTTCCTATTAATAAATTTATTGGCAATCCTCTAGTATGCAATTTGCTTTAATGACTTTAGTTTAAAAAAATCTGTTATCAAGTTCAGTCAGTTCTGCCAGGAACTAAAAATGGTATTTCATTTATTAAGAGTCATTTAGTAAAATTTTAAGAATATAAAAATATCAGTAACAGTAATAACTACCCAACCAGAAATATCTGAGATGCCATTCAATACTTTTTCTCTAAGCAGAGGAAGGCTTGGTTACATAGCCCAACTCCATGATCTCTAACATCATTTATTTAACAAAATATAAACACAGTCCAAAAACCACTGAGTATAAATTTTGTGTTTTGTTCTAGTGTATTTGGTTTACTGAAAATAATACAGATGATTTATACTTTTGTAGTGCTACATGTATGTCACCATTACATCTAGATTTTTTATCTTGTCTCCTAAAAAGAAAATCACACAGTGATTATTCAGGGATTCTATTTCAAAGGACAATCCTGACTCTGAATGCATAAACTTGCATTTATTACTATAAATAGTTTCCAAATATACTTGAAACTAAATTTTTAAAAGTGTAAGTCTCCTGTAATTAGAATTTTAGATTAACAATTACTGAGTATGTGAGCTACATTATTAAACCCCTTCAAATTTTCAATTACAAACTACACTTCTTAAATAAAATGCCTAACTACACAACTTAATTTTTTCTTTTACTAGAGGATAACTCAGGTCACAAAGGTGAAACTTGTGGGCTTATTTGACC
This sequence comes from Dasyprocta punctata, assembly GCA_004363535.1. NCBI lineage: Eukaryota > Metazoa > Chordata > Mammalia > Rodentia > Dasyproctidae > Dasyprocta > Dasyprocta punctata. The sequence goes on along the minus strand of RJWM01032525.1, from coordinate 13,563 downwards.
TCTAAGGAAAGAGTATTCATCCTTTGGATTGACTTACCCACTGTCTGCAGGAACTCAGGACTGCTTCTTTTCATTACAGAAGGTTATTAATCTGCAGAATATTGATCTCCATTGCATTTTCTCTGTTGAAAGCAGTGATCTCAATATGCTACAAATTCAAATTCAGGCATGTTCCTTCTGTGGAAAGATGTATTACTTTTTATGACCAGTGGAAGAAATTGACCCTCAAAGAAGATACTGTGGTGTCAGTTAATTTTTCTGAGGCAGCATCTTATACAATGAAACAAAGCAAAACAACAAAAACAAGAAAAAACAATTACAATACAATGAGCACAAAAATTTAAATTTCTCAGGGAAAAAAAATCTCTTACCATTAGCAAATTCAAAGCAACACAATGGCTGTTTTAAGACAACAACAACAACAACAACAACAACAACAACAAAAGTTTCCTTAAAATGAGAAAATGAAATAGAAACATTATATCAAATGCCAGATCAGATAACCAGATATAAAGATCAAAACATCAAAAACAAAAACTATTGTTAGGTTCACTCAGAGTCTAATCAATCTGAGAAATACATAAATAAATGAAATTTGTATATGCTTCAAATATATGAAACTTATATATATGAAATTCCATGTATGTGAAGTATATGTGAAATTTGTATATGTGAAATTTATATATAAGAAGTTTAAAACTGTTTAGAAAAGATATTATTAATGAGTACTTGATACGCAATGAAACTTTTGGGGAGGAGTTGAATTAAAACTAGAAATTGTGTAACATTAAAACTTTCCTTAAGATGATACTGGAGGCTATAGCCATCATTTACCTCCAATGTCAAGCCACTTAAGTGTATTTCAGTCTTTAAACACACAGAAATTTGCTCAAAACAATTGACAAAAGATATGTGCAAACTGAACAGATTAATTGTTTTGGTTAAATATTTTGAACAAAAATTTTATATTGAGAGAATACTGTACCCTATTTTATAGCCAATCACTTTCCTGAAAAAGTAATAGCGTATTATTACAATGTAGTAAATATTTCATAAAATTTTATTTATTGAATTGAATAGCAAATAAATCACAAATAGAGAATACAAAATCATAAGCTGTGTACAGATAGTAGTTTTCTTTTTTTCTTTACATGTATTATTAAGAAGCTCAGTGTGAGGATTTCAGGTGTTCTTATATAACATTTTATGGCTTGTATCTAGATGTTCTCCCAAAGCCATTTGGGCTCATAGGTGGGGCTTCTAGGAGGTGGCTAGAACATAGTTGTGTGATGGTAGTTTAAGGTTTGTGAATATAGATTAAGGTTGTGTGATAACTAAATAGTCCACCAATTGATTTAGCATAGTGCTGGTGTGGATAATGGATAGACTCATCTTGGGAATGGGCTGCATTAACCAATAGGCTTGTAGCCTGAAAGGAATAAAAGAGAAAGGGAGGCTTAGTGCTATTTCACTATTTCCCCTTTCCCTGCCATGAATGTTTTCTCCTAAGCTACACCATTCTGCCATACTGCTCTGCCTTGGAGCTGCATGGCTGTGAACTGAAAACTACAAAATTGAAAGTTAAAATAAACATTTCTTTCTTTAACCTGTGGGTGCTGGGTATTTTTGCCCCAACAACAAAAAGGTAACAAAGACGTAACTCTTGCTATTATTTCCCATGATTCTCTGCTTCTTCTCCCTTTTTTGTAGCAAATACCAGAGAGACTCTTCACAATATATACAAAGCAATCAGTATATGTTGTTTAAAATGAAAGTTTTACTGTTAGTGAGTTAATGTTTCCAATTATGCATTTTTTAATAAAACCTGTGTATAAGTCAAAAAATAATATATAATGTTTGTCTCATAATTCCATACAATGAAAGTGATTTTGGAAATTGTTGTTATTTTATTATGGTGCTCAGATTACTTTGAATTTTAAAAACTCTCTACTATTTATTGAGACCCTGCCTGAATATACAATGCTGACTTTCCTAAATCTCAAAAATTACTTTCATATCAAATGAGGAACACGTGGGAAAAATTTAACAACTTGCCTTAATGAGAATTATTTAATGCATTGCATTTTGCCTGAATTTGCACAGGAATTTTTCATAAAAAATGGAAGGTAAACTGAAATAAGTTATCAAAATCTTCACAGTGAGGTCCATCTCTGTTCCACTTCTTTCAGTGTTATATTAGTAGCAAGCATGGATGAGGAAAAGGATTAAACAAGGTTCATTGTATATCTGCGAGTCCTATTACAACTAACATACTCTGTTAAGTGTGGATCATTGATGCAGAAACATTTATTGCTGTAAAACTTATCAGGTTTTCCATGTAATTTTGAATTTTCCTAAATGTTTAGATTATCTACTACCCATAAATTTTTTAAAAAATATTCATTAGTGGTAAGATTATTTTCAGTTCAGAAAATATTTTTCATTTTCATTTCAATTCCCATTCAACAACCACAAATGGGTCATTTTGATCATAAAATTGAAACTCAGTATCATGAAAGGTTAATGTGTATGGCTAAATTTTAAAGTATTGTGAATTGAACCTTACAGCTGCTAAGATTGAAAGCAAGCATTATGTCTTCATAATGACTTGTTATATTGTAACCATTTTAATCCATCGCCTACTTCCCATAAATCAAGTTGCTTGAGATTTTTAAGAAAACGTTGCTAAATTATGAGGACTTTTTTCAAAATGAGTCCTTTCCAAACTTTCACTTTGGGATTTTTGGCTCCCATTTTTTTCTAGTTAAGCTCATAAAAAATTAATGTTCAGGTAAAAGAAATTCGGACCTCAAGACTTTGTGTCTCCCTAAATAAGTTTACTTTTTGAGGCCTTGTAAAACATTTTTCAATAATTAGGCCCAAATTATTTACAAGAAAAAAACAGTTTACACTGATAATTTGTTTATCAAACAATTTTTAAACACCTGTATGTTTAGCATAACAAAACTGCAGAGACAAAATAATGACTAAAATCTGAATAATCTAACAGTCTTGAAGATTTCTTAGTTCTGATAGGTTTGCAATCTGCCCAGTCAACTACAGCTCCTCAAAAGGAAGGGAAAAATACTATTACTAGAAGAGTTTAAATTGTATGTCCTTTGCCTCACTTTGGTCTAAAGATGTCAGCCTGAGTTCAGAAAGACCATAAGAGAACGTTTATTTACATAGAGAAAAGGGGTAACTAGACTAGTTTTTTGTTGAAATTAATGCAAACTGGGTGGCTTAATTCAGCAGGAATATATTCTCTTTCAGTTGTTGCTGTGGTCTAAATGAGCATTCCCCAAAAGTCCATAGGTAAATCTTGGTACTATGGACATTTAAGAGATGAGGCCTAGGGGTCCCAATGAGAGGCCCTTAGGTCACTGAAACTGTCCTTTAAAGAATCGTGTCATTCCCAACCCCCTCTCTCCATACTCCTTCTGGTTTGTTGACCATGCCATCACCTTGATCCTTTATTCATTTCTGCCACAATGTGCTACCCTCACTAGTGCCCAAACCAATGAGGCTGCTCTCTTTCTCTTGGACTTACACTTCCAAAACTGCAAACCAAATAAGCCTTCTAAGGTTATGCACTTATAAAAAGTTAGTTGTCTTCAGGACTTTTGTTGTAGTGACACAAAGCTAAATCATAAAGTCTGGACACAAAAATTCCAAAATGAAGACATCAGAAATGTTGAAATTCTCTTTTCTTTGTCTCTTCCAACTTCTGGGAGTTGTTGGCATTCCTGGACTTGAGGGTGCACTCAAATCTTGCCCTCTATGACCACATTGTTTCTTCCTGTTCTGGGCATTTTCTCAAACTTCTTGAAAATGTACATATAACTGCTTTTAATGGCCACCAGATAATCCAGGATGAATTTTTCCTCTCAAGAGCCTTAACTTAATCATATATTGTACCAGATTAGTTAGTATGTATTCTTTTTTATTTATAAGGTAATATTCACAGTTTCTGATTACTAGGCAATGGAGACCAGTTTGTGGCCACCATTTAGTCTATACAGATTCACCTTTGCAGTTGATCTATTATCCAGGTCAGCCAATACACCAATTGAATTCTGCACAGTCAGAATATGGAGCCAATGTAGACATTATCCAAGCTTCGAAGTGCTGCATTCTAGTAGTAGTGACAGAACTGCAATTCTGCTTTGAAATTAAAATGTATACTTATTTCTTTCTGCAAGCATACTAGAGATTTAACTTTTTAACTTTACCACATAAACAAATGGAATCCGTCTCCTCCATTTGAGCCATCTTTTCTGTTTTATTCATACTGCAGGTATAAAGCTAAACATTGTTAAAGTCAAAGGGCTAATATGAAAAAGATTAAACCTAAAAACATCAGTAAATATTAAAACATTGAGTAGCAGATATGTAAGGACTGTAATTGACTTCTCACAGTGAAAACTATTGCACAGTTCTTACAGATATATTAATGTTGGATAAAAGTACTAAGAAAAATTATTGTAATGTGACATCTCTCACCTCTTCTCTTACATAGGAATCTTATATATGAAGCTCTGAGAGGCGCTTAGTTACTCTTCTCATTGCTGAGACAAAATACCTGTACCCAAAGTTAGAGGAGAAAAGGTGTGTTTTAGCTCACAGTTTGTAGAGGTTTCAGTCCATAGTCAGCTGCTTCCAAGGCAAGGGCAACATGGCAGAGAGGCATTGCAGAGAACAGACAGGCCAGTGCAGGTAGGAAGCAGTAAGAAGCAAGTTGCTTTCTTTTCTGTTCCTTTTATTCCACTCAGGCCAGAAGCCTATTGGGTGGTGTCACCCATAACCAGGGTGGGGCTTCTATTATCCACACCCAGAACCATGCTAAACTAATCCAACTGTTACACACTAAATTCCAGTATCACACACCCTAAATCCAGCCACCTCCGAAAAGCCACACCTGTGAGCACATGAGCCTTTGTAGGAGACATCTGGATAGCAGAGAAGTTAGCTGATGTCTCAGAAGTTGTTTTGTTGTTGTTGTTGTTTTTGTTTTTTCAAAAAGTTTAGATTGTTTATTAAACAAACAGAGAACTGAAAATACTTTGTGCGTAGACCATTTTTCTGGTCTAATATTAGCATTAGCTGATTGCTATATTCCATTTGTTTTTTGGTTTCAATAAGTGTTACTTTGGGATTGCTTTTAAAATTACTCTTAGTTTTTCTTTTTTTTTTTTTTTTTTTTTTTTTTTTTTTTTTTTTTTTTTGTTTTTTGTTTTTTGTACTGGGAATCGAATTTACAACCTTGCACTTGCCAGGCAGGTGCTGTGCCACTGAGCTATATCCCTGGCCCTTAAAATTATTCTTAAAGGAAAACATATTGATTACATTTTTTGTTTGTTTTGTTTTTACGTGGCTAATAGTATAACTATGCTAAGTATTGCTGTAGTGAAATAATGTTTTTAGGTAAGTAGAATTACTTAGAACTATTGGGAAAGTAGTCACCGTTGCGTATCTTTGGCTGTTTCATTTCTTTCAGACTTTAAAATTTTACTTTGTTGTTACAAAAATTATAAATTGGACTCTATTAATACATTGATAAGCATGCTTCTTGATACTCTACAACTTACTTATTCAACTTTACAAAAGCATTTTTCTCCTCTCCTAATAATTATTTTTAAAGAAGTGTGAGTGTTAAACATTTTAAATGAGATATAAAAGGCTTTAAATATTCATAACGCTTTTGTATCTCTTGGCTGTCATTTGTGATTAATTACTATAATTGAATCCATATATTTTAATTATTCTTCAGAATATCATTCTTTCTAAAGATGAGTCTTCATCTGAAAATGAGTGCGAAAATGTATTACTTGATGTATGAAATTCAGTAGGAGGTTTTCAACTCTGGGATTAATGCTATTAATTTTAGCACATAATAACTAAACTCATAATGTGTATTCTTTGAAGCTATATATATGCACACACATTCTTATTGAATTCATAGTCAGTTGGTAGCCTAGCAGGAGTCAATTTATTTTCTTAGGTTTTAAACTAAATCATCTTTGTGCCATACCTCTCTCACACCAGCACTGGTCTACACTAAATGCAGTTTTTACCATGCTGTGAGTTTTTGCTACATTAATAAATATTTTTGAAGTTTCCACTGTGATTGAACTTGACAGTTATGTTGACACAAAACAATTCAAAGGAGAGTTATGCTTATTTGTCATCCTTGAATTTAGAAATGTTTAACTTTAAAAGTTTATTTTAGATTGCAAATGATGGAGATTTTCTTTCAATTATTTTATATCTTTTTCTTTTTTTCAGTTATTTTGTAAGTATATGCTTGGAATATACAATAATTGCATTCATTTGGGGGGGATTGTTACATATACATATACATATCATATCTTAATCACTTTTACTATGTAAATTCACCCACATAGAAAAAATTTCTGTGCTCTACTGTTGTATTTCAGCAGTTTATCTTTTGCTTCCAACAGTCTTATTCTCTTTATAGAGGTAAAGGATCTTGCTATATTTTGAATTCTAGAAAAATAATTATCTTAGGTGTAAACTAATTGTGTGACACTAAATTTTCAATAGTCTCACGATTATTTTCTTTGATGTGCAAAACTATTATGTGACTCCTTGTCCATTAATTTTGATCAAACTCACAAACTCGCACCTTCCAGATAGGCGCTTAAGCCACTAAGTCAAACTCCCAGCCCTAGTCTTCTGAGGCAGTGTCACACTATGTAGCCCAGGTCAGCCTTGCACTCACATGGTAGACCAAGCCTGCCTTGAGCTCACAAGGCTCTTCCTACCTCAGCCTCCAGATGTCCACTGATTTTAAAGTAATACCTCTTATCTCACTAAAGTCTAAGCATCTTGATTATAACAATCACATTTTAAAAAGTAATGATGAATGTTGTAGATACTCAGTATTTACTTTCAATGAATTGTTTTGTTACTTTTAATAAAAAACTGTTTTAGAAATGAAAAATAATGTACTACCCACACCATAATTGATAACCGAATGGAAAAAAATACCAACAGCAAAATTACACTTTTTTGTCTGCAGTTATCACTAATTTATCAATAATAACAACTTTTTTCTATGCATTTATTTACAATTGATGCAAAATGTCTGAGAAACAAGCTGGCAATCATGTATGCCACTCTATCTAGGAGTATATGATTGCTCTTCCCATTCATTTTTTTCCAGTGACTTTCAACTCTTGAGCTGACTCCAGTTATAAATAACTTCAGTAACGAATTGTAGAAAAAAAATTCTAAACATTTATTTGGCCAGTTGTTAGTGGAAGTAACTATACTGGTCTGTGTATTTCTCAGATTTTGGGAGAAAAATTAAATATAGTTGTAATTAATGTATGAGTTTATCCACTATGAATATATATGTATATATATCCCTCCTGAAGAATAACAAAGAATGATGAAAGCAGCAAGCCAATGGTATATGACAAAGTATTTGCTATTGCATTATATGTATTTTCTATAGTAAAGAGAATAAAACAAAACAAAACAGAACAAAGCAAATCAGAACAGAACAGTGTAAGCAAGACAGGACTTCAAAATAAGACAACAGGAAATCACCAATGGCTTCCATAAGGTTTCTTGTTTTCTTTGAAATAGTTGTCCATACATTCACACACAATAAAATCAAACAGAACAAAATGGTATAAAACCAAGCAAAACAAAAGAATGAAAGTATTATGGGACTTCAGAACATGACAATAGAAAATTGACAATGGCTACCATAATGCCATAGCTGTCCATACCATCACACATACTGAAATCAAACAATAGAAAACAGACTAAAATATTTTTTAATTGACAAAAAGTTGACATCATAGAAGTTTAGACTAGAATATTACTAGAGATTGGGGATAGTAGAGTAGAAGGAGAAATATGCTCAGTTTGATTAATGAGGATACTAAGTTACCAGTAGAATGAAGAAATTCTACTGACAGCATTGTAGAGTGGCTACAGAGAAAAATATACGGTACATGAAAAAACTGAAAAAAGAGCTTGAAAAATTGCACTATAATGGTAAGTATTTTAGAAGATAAATGTTGAGTCTGATTTCAACATTACTTAATATATGCATGCATCAAAGCATTACATGGTTATTAAAAGGTACAGTTTTCGTATTTTTCATTGATTTATAATTTTTCAAGGAAAAGTGACAAAAGTAATAGGTGATGTTTATAAGGAACAAAGTGGTAGGCCTTGGGGCCTGTGTTCAAGGTAAAGGGTTCTTGTCTTTTTCTGAAGTAAAATACAGATAAGAATTAACTTTCAATGTTGATAGAAATATATTTCGAACATTTGGTATTTAATGACTTAATGGCATGCTTCAGAACAATATATTTTAGTTGCAGAGATTGATTATTTAAATAAAAGGAAAAACGACCTTAAAATCCTTCACCACTCCACAATTAGAAGAAAAGCAAGAAAGAAGAGTGAACTAGTGATAGAAAACAAGGTGTTATTGCTAAGTCCTGTGTGTTGTTATGCTGAAAAAAAGACTGAATATGTTTCATTATTTTAAAATTACATCAGGTTTAGAATCTGGCACAGCCTATTTTCTGGAGATACACGTGAAATAAGATGGCATGAAAATTGAAAGTTAAGGAGAAAAAACCTATCAAATTCTGGTAGAATAGAAAGGGTTAAAGAGCCAGGCATGGTGACTCACACCTGTAAACCCAGCACTCAGGAGACTGAGGCAGAAGGATCATCACAAGTTTGAGGCCAGCCTGGATTACATAGTGAGTCCAGGCTAACCTGAACTACATAGCGTGACTCTGTCTTTAAAAAAAAAAAAAGTATTAAAACTTTAATTAAAAAACAAATGTTTTTGAACTTAATGTAGCTTCAAAATCCAGAGAACAAATAGAAATAATACGAGAAATTGGAAAATAACAATTTATATAAACAACCCAAAGACACACAAAACAGAAAATGTTTGACTAATAGTTAATAATTATTTTTAAAATAAATTATGAACTGGTCATAAAAAGTACCCATGTAAGTTTGGAATGATGTACATGACTGTAAGTCTAGCACTCTACAAGTCTGAGGAAGGAAGATCTGAAGTTTGCACCAAGGTTAGCACCTTAATGAGTCTCTATCTCAAAATTTTAAAAAATAATTAAAAAGATACTGGAACTGCAGCTGAGTGGTAAGGCCCTGGGTCCAGTCTTCATGAAACTGCAGCATATCATAAAAGCACAGAAGTTTTATCTTTCAGGTTTTCTGGGGAAAACTTAAAAGTTGAGAAATTTATGGCAAAAAGCCAAAACTTTGTACATTATTAAAATTCTGAGAAAAATTTTCTTTTAAATAAATTTTAGCTTGAACACAATAAAGGAAAAAACACTTCAGAAATTAATGGCAAGAAAGCTTCGAATCAAAAGATCTACAAGATCATCCAAGCCATGAATTAGCTAAGAATAATCCCCCAAAGAAAAATGCACCCAAAGAGATAAAATAGGAATGAACATGATAAAAATTAAAATTTTAATTTTATGGACAAAAAGATCATAAAATGACAAAGAATTACTTTCTAATCGGCTTTGGAAAGTTATATTAATTTTCTTTAAGTGCAACCATGAAAACAAGCTATAATATACATCATATTATTTATAAATAGGTTATTGACATATATATGGAAAAAAATTCCAAATAAAGAATTCAGATATAAACCATCACAAATTGTAACTCTGTAGTATCAAATGTATTAGCAAGTAGAATTTCAATAAATGTTATACTATTCTACACATAGTTTATTTTTTTATTTTTTTATTTTTTCGGTACTGGGAATCAAACTCACAACCTCGTGCCTGCCAGGAAGGTGCTTATGTCCACACATAATTTTAAGAGGCAATGGAACTTGCTTGATATTGAATATAATAATTTAGTCTTTGAGTTTTCTTGGTATAAGTATGCATGATTTATTTCTATAAAACTATTTACAGCAAGTTACTATTATTTGGAAAAGTAAAATTAGTCCACTAATATATACATACTTTTCACATGAACATGTGAAATAACTTTCATTTGTTCAGAAGAAAACATGGAATGTATTTTATATGGGGTACAGCAAAATGTTTTGTATATATGCACACACAGAATAAAATCTCATTTATACTTTAAAGATCTGTGATAATTGCAGGAAAATTAGTAGTCAGGGACAGGAAGTGTAGGAAGACCAAGTACTGAAAATGTCACAAAACTGTAATGGAAATGGTGGGATTACTAAATACATCTAATATGTAATCTTGGTCTTCCAACCATTCATATAGTGTGAAAGCAAGACAAAGCTAGATGGAACAGTACTCAAAACAAAGACAGTATCTGACGTTTCCAGAGCTTGTCTCAATGGTAGTGAATAACACATGCCTTAGCATCTATTACCAGGTAGTGGCATCAAAATTTCTCTCACACAGTGTAGGCAAATCATGTTAGATTCATAACTGACTGCAAGAAAGGAGAAAAATAATGAATTATTTTGAAACTACATCAGAATGCTTACATCTCAGTATTAAAATTTAGAAAACAAAAGAGAAAATAGCAAATGGCCAAATGGAAATGCAATGGAAAACAGTAACCTGTAATCATTTTAACCTTTTTAGTATGGTTTTTTTCAAATCTTACAGTAGGCACTGAATTGGAGTTTATGTGTTACATGTATTGTAACTTTAGTACAAGAAATGCTTCACTTAGGAAATGTTTTTCTAAAGAAAAATCGACTTGAAAAGTGTACAAAAAGAGTCTGTTGACTCATACTAAATGTAATGCAGGAAAGTGTTTCTACAAAATGACTAGTCATTGCTCTCTACCAAAATTCTAATTGGAATTATACTGGAAATAAAACATTAGAAGTGTATACCAAAAAGGTCTTTATAGGGGAAAATGCATTAATGGAATACATACTACAACTAGCTCAAGGTAGAGACTACTTCTTTCTTAAATTGTATCTGAAATTTTCTATTGTCATAAGAAACTATTTTGAATGAAATTTCACAGAAAATTACTCTTAATAATGAAAATAGTAGATAATTTTAAGTGAATTAAAAATATTTGAACACCTCTATCTAGTGTCATTCTTTGCTACATCCTAAATATCACTGATAGATTCAAAGCTGAGACATAATTTAATTTCTAGATCCCTGACAAAGGCTGTTTCTACTGTTACTGTAATTTTTTGTATATATCTCTTTGAAAAGTTCAAACATTTTCAAGTGCATCAATTACTTCAATTAAGCAAACTAATATATAATAAAATTATATATCTTTAAATGTTAAAAACAGTGAAATGTAGAAAGAGTTTAGATAGTGATAAAAGTTTATTTTTTATCTTAGTATCCAAGACTGCAGCAATAATGCCCATTATATTACTACTCTAAACTAATAATGTGTTTTTCTTGTAAATGAGTGGTCAATTAAAATCAAATTATTTTTCATAAATATTTCAGGTATTTTTATCTTTACCACTTTCCTCCTTTCTGTGACTTTGACAATACAAATTTTAAGTAAAATATCGATATAATAAACTCCAACATTATAGCAAGAGACTTGAACTGGGACTTATTTAGTGGCTAAACAATTTAGACTGTGAGATTCTCAGAGCAGGATAATATGACCATATCTACTTGGGAGATGATAAATTATGCATATAAGAAGGACTATAGTTTGCTTTTATGAGGGCTGGTACATGGATATGTGTTCCATGGATATCATACTAAAGATAATTGAATATATAATGTTTTATAAATATATACTACTTATATTTTTAAAGTAGTGAAAAAAATTGAAATAAGTCAAAGATATTTTAAAGACAAAATTAATCCTTGGGAAGGAGAAAAGACAGCATTTCTGATTGATGATTTTGAATCCTGAGAACCAGCCACAAAAGTAGTACTGGCAGCATAGCTGGAAGAATTTGCTTTAGAAAAGGACAGAGGTATTAGGATTGCATTTCAGACAGATTTTCTATAATATTATTATGAACAAAAAGGAACAATGTACATAATAGAATATCAACTGCAGTATAAAACTATGCTTTTGAGTTGACATACATGTTTAACTTACTTTAAGCATGATAGAAACTTACTGTCTTTCAGATGTATTTACAGAAATCACAAGCACAAGATTATTTGTTCTAACCCTATAATAGCGAAGACTTCACTAAAACATCCGTGAATAAGTTGATGTTTAAATAAAATGTGGTGCATCCATGCAAAGGAAATGCATGCACTTAAAAAATCTGAAGCAATTTCTTGTGGAGTAATACAAAATAATCTTTTACATGTGTCTAGTGAAATAAAAATGGCATAATGATCTGTAACATAATATTATTTTGTTAAATGAAAGCAAAGAAAAGAATGAGTACATAACTTACTTTGTACAATGAACAGCAAGTTTAGGAATAAGAGTGCTTTCATGTGAAGAAGAAAATGAGTAGCCAGAAAACAGGGAAACTTTTCTTGATATAGTCTTATTTCATTTTATTTTACTTTTTGAATCGTGAATTTATGGGGCTGGTGCTTTATTTATTTATTTGTTTGTTTATTTATTTATTGTTCATTGGACTAAGAGATAGAGAGAAGACAGAAAAAGAGGAGGGAAGGAGATACAAAAAAAAAAAAAGAGTTAAAACATGTCATATACATGTACCAACTTCCCGTGAAGAAGGTGATCATTGTGTCCTCCAAACATGTAATAAAAAATTAAAATTTGAAAAAAATTTGTTTTATTTTAAAAAGTAAATCTCATCTATTTCATTTAATAAATTATAAGAACTTATATTAAGCTAGTAGTGACATGGGAAGAATGCAACATTTGAATTAGTTTTACATACAGATACATAAGATAGATGCAGATATCACCAAAATGTAGATTCTAGTTATAGAACATATATAATAGCAACAGGAATACAGTTATTCAGACAGCACAAATAGAGCAGAGTTAGAGAAAATTTACCCCTCAAACAAGTGACAAGAGTGGAGACAAGTCAGTGAAATAAATTATAATGGGGAACTGGAATAAAGGGAATGTCAGGAACAGTGTCACGTACTAGAAACTGTGGAATGAGTAATTGAAGACATACCAAAGGTGGTATTCAATACTATCCAATTCTACTAGGGATCTGAGCTCACTGCTGCCCCTTACACCAAAAATTATTTACACTATAACTCTTCTTACTGAGTACAACCAACATTAGTAAGTCCTTTGTTATTAAAGATTGTATATAATTTATAGAACAGAGTAAAGTTATTTCATATTATACATTCCAAATAATTAAGAAGTATTCGTGATTTTTTGAATAGCTCCATTTTTTTAAACTCTGGACAGTTGTAACAAAGGAACTCAAGAGAAATAAAAGAATGCGTATTGGTGAATGATTCTCAATGGAAATCTTGGGGAATTAGTCATGGAGAGAAAGGAATTTTCTAAACATACTGTCAAACAAAAAAGGGTATTGTGCAAAGACAAAGTGTTGTTTCTGCAGAATCAAGTTCAGACAAATATTTTTTTAAAAATACAAGAACTTTAGTTGTATGATACCAAAATGGA
>RJWM01032524.1:0-20730 GCA_004363535.1 Dasyprocta punctata | reverse complement strand
TGAACTCACAGAAGGGACTCAACAACACCTCTGGATGTCTTCACTTTTCAAGCAAAATGTCTCAGCGAATTCAATCATCCTAACATCAGTGAAGGCGGCTGGAAAAATTCTTTATCAGAACCTTAAAGTAAAATCATTCCCAAAATGTTTTTCTTTCCTGTTGCACATTTCCAGGACTTTGATTTTCTGATGAAATGCTCCTTCCACATGCCATGGGCTCAGATTTAGCGACATCAGGAGAAGATGATTACTGAGGGAAGAAGAGGTCCAAATACATCATAAAACTGTGCTAATGCTTTCAAAAAGGAATGATGTTTTGTGTTATGGTTTTGAAAGTGACTGTATTTTCTTTTTGTATTTTTTGCTTCCCCTTAAAATATTTAAAAATAAAATAACAGAAATGGTACATTTTTTGTTTTCATTTAGTTACACCCAGTCGTACCACTGACATTATGAGCAGGGAGATGGGGCACACGGAATGTTAAGTGGTGTATCTAAGATACCAGTTATGTGTTGCTTAAAAATAAGGACATGTTCCAAAATAACATGATGTCAGTCAGTTTGCTCCTTGTGCAAACATCAGGCAGTAGTACACTTACAAAAAATTGTCTGCATTGTCACCAGGCATTATACTCTTGGGGGATCACAGTCATGCATGTAGCCTGACGTTGACTAAAATGGTGTTATGTGACACGTCACCATATTTGCTAATTTTAAAATGTAGATTTTAAATTTAAGTGTTCCTGATTTGTCTGGTTTTAGGGCTAAAAGGTCAAGTAGCTGCTACCATTGCACATCATTATGCTTTAGATTGAAGTGCTGAAAAATGCACATGTAAGTGTGAGTGTGTGTGTGTGTGTGTGTGTGTGTGTGTGTGCTTGCATCCTTTCTGTCCTGAATGTGCTGTAGCACATCAATTCAGATTTAGCGTCTCAAAACACTTAAAGTTCAACACAGGTCTGTCTGGACAAAAGCCAAGTGTCAGGAGGGTAAGTCTCCTTACCTAGTGAGGTGGTGGGAAAAACTGACTGTTGGCTGAATTCTGTTCCTTGCTGGGTACAGGTCTGAAGCTCCATACTCCTGCTGTCTGTTGGGAACTGGCTGTGTCTGCTATATCCTGTTCCCAGGTCTTGCTTGTTAGCCTCCTATAGCTTAGAACTAGTACAACACGTAAAAGTTGAATTCTTATCACACTTGAATAATCTCTAACTTTCGTTTTTTTTGTTTTGTTTTGTTTTGTTTTTTGGTTTTTGGTTTTTTTGTTTCTTTGTTTGTTTTTTTGTTTGTTTTTTTTTTTTTTTTTTTTTTTTTTTTTTTTTTTTTTTGCTTCACTGTTGGAGACCACTACAAAGTGGCTCTGAGCAGGATTTAAAATTTACTAATTGGCATTTTATTTATCTGTGAGCCTGTCCTAGGCCTAGGCCCCTTGCCTGGTGATGAGAACTGATTCATAGTAAATGAACCTCTATAAATCACTGGTCCTGACTGAGGCCTGTAGTGGCCGATGAGGTCAGAGATACCTCAAAGGGCAAGGTAAAGAAGGTCGCCGCTGAGGACATCTTGGCTCCATAATCAATTATGTTAATAGAGACTGCCCTGTAGGCATCTTACTCTGCAGACATCTCAGTCCCATACAAAGGCCATTTTGGAGATAAAATAGGTCTCCTTTTCTGGCATTCTTTCCTACTTGGAGATGTCCTTGAAGTGACTCCCAAGTCCTGCTCAGTTCCAGCACCTCCCTCAGCACCTCTCTCAGTATCCCCCCTCTTTGTCTATTTGAAAATATATACGGGTGATCCAGAGAAACTCTTTGTCTTAGCCCTCATGATAGCCGCAGAGTCAAGAACTCTGCAGGGGCTTTGATCCTCCTGGAGCCCTAAAATCATACCACTTGCCTCATTTATTTAAGCCTTCACCGTACACTCATTCGGGAGATTGGGGATCTAGGCCGGGTCCCTGATACTTCACCATATGCCTTTCATACCAGCCAGGGAAAATTTTCTGCTTAAGACCTCATGTGATCAAATGCAGTCTCCTCAGATAATTCCAGATAATTTACTTATTTTAAAGACTAAAATATTAGAGAACATCTACCCGTCCCATTTTGCCATGTACCATAAGTTGTTCATAATCCATTGATTCAGTCAGAGATATTTTGCATATACTATTACTTGGCCTAATTTCTCTTGACTCCATCTCTGTCTCTGTCTCTCCTCTGTCTTTGTTTCTCCTCTGTCTCTGTCTCTCCTCTGTCTCTGTCTCTCTTATCAAGAACTGGGAAGAAAATAGTGTTACAGTAACAAAATTTCAAAATTCTTTCCCTTACCAGCTGTTCATTAATGTGACCCCAACTAGTAATTTGTTTGTAAGAGTTGCCTTCATCCTCACAAAATCTTGTTTCATTTCCTCTTGTGTCTACCTAATTTGAGCAATTGTGAAATTGATGATGTAATCACATACATGCTTCTCCTGCTAGGCATAGATGAAAAGGCATGGTGTGTTTTTAATCCAATTTGTTTCAGAGGAACCACTGTGCATCCTGTCTCTTATCAAAACCTTCTCATGGCAGTTGCCCTAGGTCAGCAAGACCAAGCCAGGGCTGTCATTCTGAGGGAGGAGTTGGTGGGAAGAGAGATAAGCGCACAGGGGAGGTACCAGCAGAGGAAGGAAGCCCACTCTGTCCTCTGTGAGCCCAGCATATGGGAAACAGCTGGGAGAAGTAATTTAACCTTTGTCATCACTGGCACTGGAAAAGCACATCCAGTTTACGCAGAACAGATTCCCAAATGGAGCTTTCACAAGGTTACGCTGAAAAACATTGGAAAAGAGCTCTAAATGGAAGCACAACCTTAATTAATATCCAGCTGATTTCTTCCCCTGAAATCTCATGTACTAAGCAAGTGATAACTAGGAATGTTAGGTACCTTTCATGAAAAAAACCCAAACAAATCAATAAACTACAGTCACCCAAAAAAGGCAGAAAGCTATATAATAGGAGAAGAATTCATATATTTTCTTGTAATATGCTTTACAGGTGAAATAGAACATTATTTGAGAAACCACAAGGTATTCCTTTAAAAAAAGATAGGATATGTTGAAATCCTCTGCAAGTCAGTTGCCCACCTTGTCATTACACAATGTTTATGAAAATCTGGATATACCTTACCATATGGCTAAAATTCAACTTCTCCATAATTATAAATGAACTGACAGGTGCAGGGGACCCTAAGAGCAGTGAAGTGGGCTTGATTCTTGAGTTTATTTCATATTTTTTTCAGCCAGTTTCAGTCAGAGATGAATGCTCATCTAAGTGACAAGATTTAACCTTCTCTTAAATGCCTTACTAACAGTAAAAAGAGGAGGTCCTTAAAATTAGCCATGTACACTTTTTATTTTCTAAAATTATGTCATCTTTTCCTAATTTCCAAAGCAAGATTTCTTTTTTTTTTTTTTTTTGGTAAGTCTTAACTTGTATGAAGTAGATTTACTGTAAAATTTTAAGAATGAAAGTACTATGTTCAGATTATAGGAAAATTAAAATGTATGAAAACAACTCAACAAAAACAACATGGCATCTCTAGTTCATAAGTCTGGAAAACTACATTTAGCAGAATCTCATGTGGTGCTATAGGCTATACCATTAAATTTAAAAGTTTTTGGTAAAGATTATTTGATCTCTTTAAATGTCTTCTTTTGAAATGTGGTACACTGAATAATCACCATTTCCATTTAAACCATAATAAAATGTGTTTTTTTCTCTCATAATTTTTCATGTGTGGAATATTTACGTTTATTTATTTTCCAGTTTGCTCAATTTTTTACAAGTTTACTGAATGTTGATTTTATTTTCATAACTTTCAGCAATATTACGTGTTTTAAAAGTGCTTTATTCATTTCTAACTAATATTTCAGTGATAGTTTATTTATAGTACTAATTGTATTTGCTAACCTGTGAGGTAATTTAGCCTGTGCTATTTAAATATTATATACTGTAACTATTTGCTTTTCTATCCATCCATCAATGAATCCACCAGTGACCATTAATTCTGTATCATTTTTCTCCTGAGTATTTGTCATTTATCTCCTATTTGATTGTATCTACTTAGATAGTGTAGCAATCACTATCTAAGAGCAGGGTGACATTTCTTCAATTGTCATTATGGATTTATGAGACACAACTTTTAATAAAATAACTTTTGTTTTGGCTTGAAATAATGGCTGTGCTATTCAAATCATTTACTTTTATGATTATTGTTTCTTTTACATGATTTCTACTTCTCATCCTAAAATGTCATCATTGTGTGATTACACACAATGGAATATTATTCTGCCATAAAGAAAGATAAACTTAGCCTGGCATGGTGGCACACGCCTTTAATCTCAGCACTCAGGAGGCTGCGGTAAGTGGAGCATTGTGAGTTCGAGGCTGGCTTGGGCTACAACACGAGCACAAGACCGTCCTGAACTACATAGTGCAACCCTGCCTCAAAAAACTAGGGTCAGGAGTTTGGCTCAGTGGCTTAAGTGCCTGTTTGACAGGTGTGAGGTTTCAAGTTTAATCCCTGGTGCCACAAAAAAAAAAAAAAAAAAAAAAAAAAAAAAAAAAAAAAAAAAAAAAAAAAAAAAAAGAAAGAAAGAAAGAAAAATAAACTTGAGTTATTTATAGGAAAATGGATGTACCTCAAGACCATAATGAAATAAATTAGACACACAATCATCACAAGGTTTCTCTTATATGAGAAATTCACAACAAAAATAAAGAGCAAGTTAAAAAATAGAAATAGGAAATAGGGTAATATAGATCATTCTTAAAAAGGAAGGGAATCAAGAGATGAAGGGAGGAAAGAGTATGTAAAAGGAATTAAAATGCATCATGCATGTACCAACTTCTCACCAGGAATAGAAGTACTATGTACTACATACATGCACTCATAAACTAAGACAATAAATTGAAACACTGGGAACTATATTACATTTTCTTAGACACTAATTTTCTTTACCTCTATGTATTCATACTTGTTTCATATAACTGTTCATCCTTCTGTGTTTAACTTTTCCTTTTAATCTTATTTTAATCATTTTTTTTTTCGGCACCGGGGATTGAACTCACAACCTCGCGCCTGCCAGGGCAGGCGCTTAAGGCACTAAGCCAAACTCCCAGCCCTGGTTTTTTGAGGCAGGGTCGAACTATGTAGCTCAGGCTGGCCTTGCGCTCGCGTTGTAGCCCAAGCCGGCCTCGAACTCACAATGCTCCGCCTACCTCAGCCTCCCGAGTGCTTTCATCTTTTTTTTTTAAAGTGCAATTTTGAAAACTGACTCGAGTTTCTTAGAATAGTAGAATCAATCACAGACATGTTAACAGTAAGTATATTTATTGGATTATTTCCATATTATTTTATAGTCAAACCTATTCTTTTATTTTTTCTTCTGCCATTTTCTCATTTTTCATGGGAGGAATTTTACTATGCATCCCTTTATTCAGTTATTTAGAATTCATCTTTGCTAACATTTGTATTTATGATTTAAAAATCATATTTAATCCATGTTTCTTCATCGATATTATAAATTGAATTATTTTCTATTTGCATTCTCCTGTCTTGCCACCAAATCTTAATAATTGCAGAAATAATTTAAAATGTTTATCTGAGATGATGATTAATCTGTAAGGGATACTTCCTCCCATTCTTATATTTAAGTATTAATATGTTGACTTACCAGTTTTGGAATTTATAATCACATACGTATCACTCATTGCTATTTATCTATACATTTAAATGTCCATTCCTTCTACAACTAACTTTTCTCTATTTTGAAGTTCTCAAATTAATTTTTCTGTTGTGTGGATTGCTTCTGTTAATAATGTTAAGTGTAATTATTTGTTTCTTTTGCCTTTATCTATGAAAAATAAAAAAAAATCATTGTTTTACTCTGTCAAAAGACAGTAAATTATCTACTACAGAATTCTGATTCCAACTTTGGAAGAATCCGAAACTTTTGTAAGCCTAATTCTCTTTCTTTATTAAAAAGCTGTTAAACTGCCAACATACCTGGGAATTTCTTCTTAATCCTTACAACCTAAAACTCTTACTAAGTTAAATAAAGTGTATGTATTTTTACTAGTTTTTATGATCTTCAATGAGTTCATTTGTGCTAAAATCTCAAGTCTGACTTCAGTTTGAAGAAAGATTTGTAGGCTACAAATTTGATGTCTGATTTGCATTGGTTTTTCCACATGACTAGTCCTGATCTCCTGTTGTTTCTATTTGAAGTCCTTTACCACAAATACTGATATGACCCCAGATGGCTACAGTGCTGATGTTGAGAAGCTGTGCTTTAGGTTGAACTAGATATAGATCTATAAGATTTCTCTTTTGTCACAAATCTGAGAGAAAATATTATATGTAGGATAGCTCAAGTTCATCGTAAAAAATAACTACTTTAAAATAGCTACTCAGTCTATATCCAAATAGAACTCCTATACTTAAAAAGAACTTCTGGTTTTATCTCTAAAATGTTCCCTAAAGCCAAGCCGATGGCCCCTGGGAAGGGACTGAATCCTGAGGGTGCTATCATCATCATCAATGATGAGTCCACAGTTTAATGGGTATTAGAAGGCAGGGTCTAGTTGAAGGGAGTGAGATGGAGGTTTGATCTTGGGACTGACTATACCTTGTCTTCCCTCTCCCTTTGGTCCTTCTCTGTGCTTCCTGACAGCCGTGCACACCTATCCACCATGCCGTTTTGCCTGCCCTCAGGCCCAGAGTGGTGAGACCAGAGGACCATAAATTGAAACCTCTGAAACTCCAGCCAAAGTAAATCTTCCTTCCAGACATTTCTCTTAGGTATTTGGTTCCATCCATGGAAAGCATCAAAAGAACTTGCTACAATTTCCTAGGAAGTTAAAATTAAGCATAAACATAGAAAAATATGTAATAGTCATATTTATATACACAAGTACACGATTTATTTATATTTATATGCATGTACACATGCATGTACATTTTTTGTAGATTAAAAAAATGTTTGTTTGTCATTTTAATAATTTTTTTAAAAAAATATTGGGCCACTATAGCAAGTAAATCAAACTAAAGCCCAGCTTCCTAACTCAGGTCCCAAAATTGAATTTTATACTGTTAGTATAGTGACTATTTTGATCCATAATGTTCTGGCTTTTTGAAGAATGGGTGAGTCAACTAAATTAAACTTGTTTAAACTTACATTTCTTACCACAGATAGTTATTTTTCTTATTTTCTTCCTCTCATTATTTCATATTTCATATTGCTTACTACAGAAAACTGCATATGATATATAGGATAATGTGTAGCATAGCCTCTGAGTCTTTCCAAACAAAGCCCACAACTAAAAGCAGGTTCTATTCACCCTTAGGTATATCTTTTAGGAAATGTTAGTGTACTCTGTAAGGAGTGTTTTATAACATACATAAGTTTTGCCAACTTATATATCTTATCTATGCTTTTATTTTTCAAAAGAATCGATTGAGTGCTTATGATTTGTCAGTATTATGTTGTCAAGGTTTTAGTTTTCATTAAAGTTCTTTGGTACTTGATGTTTACATCCTGCCATTAGAATATTTTGCCTCATGTGACATCCTTGTTGTGAGATTGTTCACAAGGATGCCAGTGTCATCAGGTAGAGAGAAAGGTGGCTGGTCTTAGGCTTCACTGATCGCTGGGAAATACCCATGATGTGACATAGTTATTAATCATAATTTATATCATGTAACTGGCATCATGGTAATAGAAGAACACAGCTCCTATCTTTCTCTAATCACTAGAAACTTCAAATATTTGCCTAAAGAACATAAATAAGCCATAATGCTAAGTGATTTTGCTACAGCCAGAAATACAGATGATAAAATAACTTGACTAAATATAATAATAAAACAAAGTAATAAAAGTTATAATTGAAGCCAAATTTTACTAACTTTAAATCATTTCTATTCTGGGTATTTTGTTACATCAATAGCAATGGACTGAAACACTCATCTTTAGCCTTTTGCTATAGAGAATTCCAAGGAATGGATTATAAACTCAAGAATGCCTCACAATTAGAAATTGACCCACTGTAATTCAATAGAATGTGTTGAGCTGATCATGGGTTAAACACCCAACACTTTTACAAAGATAAAGTCAGGCGCAAGCTCACAAACTGTAGGTTGAATTTCATCCCACAGCACAATTCTTTTAATCCTTCTTCAGTAACACTGGGAGAAAGAAAAAAACATAAATAATATTTCAAATATTTTACACAAAATCTCCCATTTCTCTTTATTTTCCACATCTATTCATTTTTCTACCCAATTACTTGCCAAAAATAAAATAAAACAGCAACCACCACTATTAACCACTAAACTGCATATGAGTTGGGATTCCTTTGTCATCCAGATTGTAGGTCTCACAGACTTCCTAAGGCATGCTAGATACTGAGTCTAGGACTGTGTTCTTTAGGAGTGCAAATATGGGAAAATGTATATATAGTTCCACTTTTTAGGGAAAGCTGATTGGAAATGAAAAGCAAGTGGTAACAACCCAAAACAAATAAATTTATAAGTGATTTTACATCAGTAACTTGACTAGAAGTCATATTGTCTAAAACTACTGTTATTTCCTCTAAGGATGTAGCTACAAATATATCCATATGTGTGCATAAACACACACACACACACACAGATAATGATTTATTTTATGTGTCAGCTTGACAGGCATAAGTGATGCCTGGATTTCTGTTAAAACATTTGAGGTGTATGTGTGATGATATTTCTGAAAAAGATTGACATTTCAATAAGTGGATTCAGTTAAGACCTCTCTTCACTGGGTAGGAATACTCAGTCCAGACTGGGAGGAGCCACCAAGAAATGAACTAGCCAGCCTTTCTTGTAAGCCACGCAAGCTGCATGGATTCCAGGGAGGGAAAAGCCAGCATCTCTCATGAGTCTACAGGCACGTGGGCTGAGAATTAAAAACCATGCCCCACCCCCGCAAAAGCAACCAGCTGGTTCAGAGGACAGGCTGAGTTGACAGCAACTACGGTACATAAAGCAACTAAGTGCTTGTATTGTTTGGTTGACTTTGCAGGCCTGGGGCCAGTGGTCAGAGCCTCTCTTGGGAGGATGACAGTATGCAATATAGAAAATATGGGGGATCTCCTTCTATCTTGTCTTTGAAGTCTGTCTTAGTTACTTTTCACTTGTTGCCGAGACAAAATACCTGATGCCCAAAATTAGGGAAGGAAAGGTTTATTTCTTACAGTTTCTCAGGAGTTTCAGCCCATACTTAGTTGGCTCCAAGGCAGCATGACATGGTGGGGGCGCCATTCATGGTGGCCACCAAAACAGCAAGGTGCACTGGCAAGACAGAGAGAGGGCAGAAGCAAGAAAGAGGATGACCGGCACCTTTACACTGTATCTCAACTCCGCCCCTGGGTGGGTGCAGCACTCACATCATCAATCCCAGCGCTAGATAACAAACCCATCACAAGTGCCAGACTCAGCCCCTTCAAAAGTATATGAGGACTTGGGGGTACATAGTATCACCCAATACAAAGTCCAATATTGTTCTCACTGTTTTGGTTTGTTCTGCTTAATTGTTTTTGCTTTATTCATTATTCTGTTTTGACTGGTTTTATTGTCTTCTGTTTTTGGTTTGAGTTTGCTATACCTGTTGTAATGAACAACTACTGTGAAGATAATAAGATACACTATGGTTGCTATTGTTGTTTTCCTAGTATCCTGCTTTGAAGTTTTGTACCAATTTTGCTGCATTGTTTTGACTGGCTTTGTTCTGTTTTGTTTTGTTGGATTTTACTATCTTTAAAATTATTTTTTAAAAAAGTAAAAGGGGCATTTTCTCTCTCTCTGTCTCTCTGTGTCTTTGTCTCACTCTTTCCATGTCTCTTTCTCTCTCCCATTACCCTTCCTGCCTTCACTCTCTTTGTCTCTCTCTCTTTTTTTTCAATGTGCTATCCAATATCTACTGCCCTTGAACATCTGTTCTGATTCTTGGGCCTTCATACGCAAGGACTGAGACCATCAATCCACTGGTTCTTCTGATTTTGGCCTTGGACTGGAAATCAGATCACTGGCACCTATGGTTCTCAGGCCTTTGAACTCTGATAGAATTATGCCACCAGACTTCCCAGTTCTCCAGCTATCACATGAAAAATCATGGAACTTTTGGAGCTCTATAATTGTGTAAGCCAATTCTTGTAATAATCTCCTTTTATAACTATCTATCAATCAATCTATCTATCTATCTTTCTGCCTATCAACTATCTTTTCCTGTTCTGCTTCTTTGGAGAACCTTTGCTAATATTGGTCTTGACCACAATCTTGCACCATATTTATTCATTTTGCATAGTTCACACTGAACAGAGATCTAAAAACTGTGGTGTGGAAGAATTTCAAGAGATTTAATAATTTTAAAAAATGCGTTGTGTTGACATTAGAGTAACCTAAATTGTACCCAGTTCTAATAGATTCACAGCCAAGAAAATCTCACTGGTGTGATTAGAAATGAAAGAATATTGTTAGGATCATCGAATAGTTTAAAAACTAATTTTGGAAAAGGCATTGCACAATGACAGTGACTGTAGAAAATATTAGTAACTTTAAAATAAATAGAGAAAAGGCAATGCCCTCCCACACAGGTGGTAGGAAAATATAATTCTTCTCAATCACAAGCTCATCAACAGTCTCTCTATCTTAATATACCTTTCCTCAGATCCTATTTCATGTAATCCAAATGATAGCATCAGGGGGTTCTGGATTAAGTACAGTTTCAGACTTCAAGTGGTTGTAGATACTATGACAATAGTCATGCAGCTCCACTGTGTACCTAGCATGTAGCAAAATACTTGTATACAGTAAGTGCTCAAACTTTGTATAAGCTTATATCTCCCATTCTCATTAGTTGTGTTGGAATTTTTTATTCCTTCTTCCAACCAGGACTTGTTTGTTGTAATAATTTACTAACCTAGAAGCTGATGGTGGGAGCAAATTAGGCTTAATATTTGTGGGAGATGAAATCTAAGAACTTTGGTGGACTTTAAGGACTAAAACATTCTGTGGTATGTGAATGAGACATCAATAAGCTATCAAAACCACACTGACTGAATTTAACAATAGGTAGCTACATATTTTGTGTGCAAAATTATGCACATTAATTTCTGAAGTGGATCTTATTACTCTAAATTCCAGAACAATACAGTAGTTTATATTTGAGCAAAGCCTCACAATCCTCTACCACTGGGAATAATTACATAGATAAACAGAAGCCATATTGACTGGGGTATTTCGAATAACCCCCTTCCCTTTATTACAGAATATTTTAAACATTGATCATTTTATGCAATTGTAATACCTAGTTGTAGTTCTAGTGTTTCCTAATTTTACTATTTAATACATTTTCCATCCCTTGCGTTTCTAAAACTGCAGTCACTCCCAAGATTGTCTATGTCCCCACCCTTTACCCTAGGAGTGAAGGTCAGAGAATAGTGAGGCATAGCAGTTAATTTAAAGGAAACTTTTAGCCATTTCCTATGTAAGCAGTCAATTCACCAAAAAAAAAAAAAAAAAAAAAAAAGCCAGCTTTAACGTCATCATTTGCGCCTTGACCTAGTGACTGCCCATTAACTAGAGGAAGAAAAAAGCCTATCAGTAGCTTAGCAACCAGCACATTTTCCTTCCCACTTAAGGTGAGCATCTATTCAACAGCAATTCCGGCCCCATTGACGTCCATCTGGCTAAGTCATTTCCTTCCTCTATTGAAACAGAAGATCCTACAATTATGTGCTTACCCATGGCCAGGGATTAGACTCTAAAAAAGCAAAAATTGTGTCCAATTGGAAGGATTTCAAGAATACAGCCCAATTCCTGAATTACAGAGCCTATAAAATGCTGAGTGTTCATTACTTTTTTTTTTTTTTTTGCCTTCTCTGTGATGCTTATAGCCTATTTTCCTCTTTTTTCTAATGCCTAACTTTCTGGAAAGACAGAGGAAAAAAGATGAAAGTTTAGAAATAATAATGAATTAACAGTCTCACAAAATGGTATTTTATCCTCCAAAGTAGAAAAGTTATCCTGAGGGATAATTTTAATTAATGATATCATGGGTGAAACAAATTTCAAGATAACCCTTGAGGATAAATAAATTGTCTCAAATGATTTTTACAATATTGTTATTTAGAAAGTGTTTAAAATAACATGCATTTCAAGGGAGTTCTAAAGAGGACATAATAACATGTACCAAACTAATTTTCAGTTTGCTGAAAAATAAATTTTTGAAAACTATAATGCCATTTGGATTTGGAAAACACTGTTTTATGCTCAAGAGTTTTTTTTTCCTTGTGGGTTTCCTGGAACCATGTTGGAAATACAGTTTTTATGAGATAATAAATTTAAAAGTAGCAGTTTACAAAATTGTGCTCTCATCTCAAATATATTTGAAACTTCAGCAAAAACAATTTATTTTAGCAGCAGACAGTAAATATTTCTGTTGAATAATGATTTGCATGCAATCAAATAGAGATAAATTTGATCAAATTTCCATATGTAACATTAGCAAAGTTTTCTAATACTTCTAATATCCCCACACCCTAAGTCTAGAAGAAGAGAATTACCTCTTTGCTTACCTATAAAATATTTGGGACGTACAAATAGTAGGTAACTATTACTGGTATGTTGCTGTTCAAATGGTGAATTTTGGGGACTAAATTAATTTAAAAATATTTCATTAAACTTTCCACCTAAAAATGGAATTCTTTAATGTTGATGTTTTGTTCTTCACTCTTAGAGACTTGGGTGGTACTTCAGTTTGTATTTAGTACATGGTAGGATTGTTTAATGTCAGTTTTTGCTTCTTTGTTCTAAATCAAGAGCTCAGAAAATAAAAGTGGTAGAAAGTAAAAGCAGAAATGATTCTAGGCAACTGGGAAGCAAATTTCTAGTGACTTAAAATTATTTGAGGAGGAAATGAGGCACTCTTGCCCATTGGCTCTCATATGCATTAAGTACCTACCATCATAAGGCGCTGGAATTTGCTTCAACTCCAGTGCCAAACAGATTCCCTTCACTACATCAGAAAAACTTGGACAGGAAGTTAAGAGAGACTTGGCAGAGCTGAAGCAAGATGCTGTCTGGGACAACTCTGTCCCAGATTCCTGGGATTCCTACAGCTGAAGTAAAGAGGACTTGAGCACAAGCACAAATGGTATCCTATAACATCCATTCCTTTTCTGCTCAGATCCCAGTAATGAGCTCCAAGTCAAATCCATCACAAAACTTTAAAGGACACAAATTGACTACAAGCTTTTATGTTAAAGAGTGGAATAAGTTGCAGTCTCCCATACATCAGCTTGTACTGACAGTGGTTTCTATCCTCTCTTTTCTCTACTGGCCCTAGAGGTCTCCCTCACCCCTGAATGGTACTGTGGGGTGAGAACATATAGCCTGTTTCCTTAGTCAGCTAATCCAAACCTTCCTCTCAAATGATCTAAGATCTTAGTTATTTTTTTATTGTTGACCTGTGGTTACTACAACTGACCTCTTACAATTAGCAGTGGGAATAGAAGCAACATGATATGCCCTAGAAAATTTCTGAGGTTCAGAAAATAGACCTGCATGCTTTCATTTGGAGCAACAACCCTAGTTCCTTACAATAGACAGGCTAATATATGCCTGAATGATGTAATAACGCTTTTGTTTGCCTCAATGCCGTGAAGCACGAAGTAACTAGCTTATCTCCTTTGATTCTGTGGATCCCTTTCTGTGTGAAACTGGGCTCTAAACAGGCCAAATCTGTCTTCTAATGAGTCAGTATTTCTAAGTCATTCTTCCAAGTTGTTTTAGTTTTGTTGAGATAAAATACCCAACACCCACTAAGTTAAGAGAAGGAAGTTTATTTACCTCATAATTTGTAGAAGTTTCCGTCCATAATGGCTGGCTCCAAAGCAGGGTAGCACATGGCAAAGTGGCAGTAGTTCTTGAAGGTGGACCACAGCAAGAGCAATAAGGGCGAAAGGGGGAGAAAGCTTTTTTCTGTCCCTTACATTGCATGCAGGCTGCCTGCCCTAGGGCAGGTGTAGTGCTCACACCCTTAATCCGAGCATTGGATCTTCAATCACTCACTAATTCCAAATGCAGCCACATCCAAAAAAGCCTAAATCTGCATAAGGTTTTGGGGGTCATTGAGACACAAACCATAGCACCAGTTATTCAGTCAAGCACCCATCTAAGTGTATCTAAGGTGTTATTTTAGAGGTATGATTCAAGTACATCATTACCTCACTTTAAGTAAAGATAATGACCTCAGATAAACTGGAAGGACCTTATCAATCCATTTCAGAGCTTCAGAGCAAAGCTGAAGTGTTCCTGCAGGTGAAGAAATTCCACTTGTGGACAGAAACTTCAGACTGTGCTTGAGAGTTCTAGCCTGCTTCTTTCGATGGTCAGCCTTAGGAACTTCGGGCATGTTGGAATCACATAACATATTCAACTCTGCAAGAAATCTCTCTCTCTCTCTCTCTCTCTCTCTCTCTCTCTCTCTCTCTCTCTCTCTCTCTCTTTGCCTCTGCCTCTGTCTGTCTCTCACTGTCTCCTTTCCCTTCCTCTTTTCTTCCCTCCTTCTCTCCTTCCCTCCCGTCCACCCTTCCGCTCTCCACATATATACACTAGCTTTGTTTCTCTAACTGAATCCTTTTGACTGAGTCATTCTGTCTTTTCCTGTCTGATTTTCCTATTGCCTATAACACTATTTCAAGTACTAGTGTTCAATATGTTTGTGATTTGTTACAATACGCAGAGAGTTACTCCATATGCCCTATAAAGCCATCAATTTTTATTGAATTAAAACATGAATGAAAGTATATTGAACAAGTCAAATAATCTATTGTGATATTCTTATGTCTCTAAAGACAGAAAATAAACAGAAGCAATAAAAATCCAACATATGTAATGAATACATTTAAATATTTGAAGCCATGTAGTTTTCATTAAAGGAACTTCCATGTGTAGAATATAAGTCAGTTGGATTTGTACAATCATTCTTTTGAAAGTTATGATTAATAAAGAACAAAATACATCCATGATAATAGGAAATAGGAACAAAATATTAACAAGGGAAGGAAATTTAAATAAATTGGTATAAATTCAGTGACCTCCTCTTATCTATGGTTTTACTTTCTTCATTTGTGCTCTCTGCAATTTCAGTTACCAGTGGTCAATAATTCAAAAGTTACTAAGTGGAAAACTTCAGAAATAATTCATGAATTTAAAATTGCAGAAGTTTTTAAGTAGCAGTATGTGTCTTTTCATTTTTTCAGCATATCTATGGTGTATATACTGTCCTACTATTATAATTTAGATATAGAGCATCCTCCAAAATTTCATATATTCAGAGGTGGGGCTTTTCAGAAGGGAAATAGATTGACTTGTTCAATGTACTTTCATTCATGAGGGATCCTAAACTCACCAGTAGATTGAAATATTGATGACTTTGCAACTAAATTGCAACTAAATTTGCAGCTAAATGTTCAGTCCACGCTCAGCAGGCTCAGGGCAGAAATACCATGGTGGAAGGGCATGGTGGGGGAAAGCTGTTCACCCTCTATCACCTAGGAAGCAGAGAGTTAAGAGAGGAGCCACAGAGGAAGCACCCCCTCCAAATGTACGTCTGCAGTTACACAACTCTTCCAACCAAGCCCTGCCTCCTAACAGCACATAACCTAATGTGTTAAAAATTGGATATTACATGAATTATATATATATATATATATATATATTTAGAGACAGATATATATATATATATTTAGAGAGATAAATAGAGAGAGATAGAGGTATAATCAACACATATAGTGAATATTTACCTGCAAAGTCATCAATATTTCAAAAACTTTACTTTTCTCTCTAAAAGTTTACTTCAACATAAGACACAATGCCATTAATTCCCCTCAAAATACTCCTCCTCACATAGAACACATTTGCCCTATTTTTCTTGACACTTTCTTAAGCAGTTCTGGAATTCCTTTCTGTGAGTATCTCTGGATGTGCTATCATGGCTGCCTTGATGACCTGAATCAATGAAAACATTTACCTTTCATGGTCATTTTGACTTTGGCAAAGAATCAGGATTGCATGGCTCCAAATGGTGCCAGATCTAGAGCATAGGGTGAATGAGGACACAATATAAAATTTTTCCAAGCCTACTATTCTACTGAGTGACCCTTACAGCAACACTCATTGTTGCTTTGTCTTGTTTTGTCATGGAGAGTATCTTGAGAGGGATTAATGGCAATATGTCTTTTACTGTCATTTAAAAAAAATTTATCATTCATTGTATAGTTTAGTCATTCCTCTTATATTGTTCAAATAAATTCTAATTCTGCATCAATGATAATTCAGGGGTAGCTTCACATAATAAATTTATTTTTGTTTCACATAGTTTTCTTGATGATTGTCAATATCTTTATTTGATTCTGATTAAGAGATGTATAAAATATTTTTCTTACATCTTATATCTAATACACCAAAAGTGCTAATGTAGCTTTCCTGTGTGTGTTCTCAATTGTTCTGGTCAACTGATGACTTCTGTTTACTCAAAAATTAACCCATTTTCAACTTCAAAAGGAAATTAAATAATCTCTTATGGGGCCAGGGATGTAGCTCAGCGGCATGGCACCTGCCTGGCAAGCGTGAATACCTGAGTTCAATTCCAGTTTAAATAAAAAAAAAAGCTGCTATGTGCTTTTCTTTTTCATAGTACCAATGAGAGTTTATAAGAGCAACAAAGATTTCCTGTAATTATTTCATACATTTAAAAATGTGGTCACTGCTTATTTAGTCACTGCTTATCCTGCTACTTTTTCTTCCATTTTCAACTTTAAAGAAATCCCAAAGGAAAATTGACTGCAATAGCTCATGTATAGTATCAAGTACATGAGAAACAGTAGTTAATTTAATCATCATTCCAACTCAGTGGTTGAGATACTTAGATAATTTTAGTTGTCAACTTGACTACCTAAATGGTTGAGAAAGCAGTATTTCTGAGTGTGTCCGTGAGGACGTTTTTGGAAAAGACTGACCTGTGTATTGGTACAATCAGTGAGAAATGTTTGTCCCTGGTGTGGGTGGCACCATCCAAATGCCTGGGAACCTTGATGGAAGGAGAAGGAAGGGGAAAGGTTAATTCTTGCTCTCTCTGCTCCAAAACTTGGGCTCTCCTTCTCTGTATTTAGATATCAGAACTCCAAAAGCTCCATTTTTTGGACCACAGAATGGTACCAGCATGCCTAGTACTGTCAAGTCTTCAGCCTCAGATTGAGAGTGATATCATTAGCTTCAACAGTACTCAGTACTTTGGTTTGGACTGAGCCAAGCTACATGATTCCTTTGTTCTCCAAATTGCAGATAACCTAGCATGGACTTCATAGCTTTAACCAATATATGAAGCAATTGTCCTAACAAATCTGATATATATATATATATATATATATATATATATATATATATTCCTAGTGGTTGAGTTTTTTTGAAGAATATATATGTATATATATATATATATGTGTGTGTGTGTGTGTGTGTGTGTGTGTGTGTGTATGCATGTATACATCATGTGTGTACTACATGATATTTACATTCATTTAGGGAGTTGGTGCATATTCATAATACAGCTTGTTTCTATTTTTTAGTCTTCTTCCTCTCTCCCTCCATCTCTAAATTTCCTTTCCTCATTTTCATTCTTGTTGTTATTGCTCTTAGCATATATTTATGACATAGAATGTTTAAATTCATTGAGGACATTAGGTTTCATACCTGGAATATCTTTAATAGTATCTGTGTTCTTCCTGAGGATTCAACTAATCAATTAGATCCTCTATTAAGGATAAGTACTAAAGTTCAGAAAATGCCCTGTAAGGCTCAGTTAATTTCCAAATCTATACTCCTTCATTGGGACGACCCTCCTTAATCATAATGCGGCAAATGACTGCCAAGTGTTATACCATGTGTAAAAAAATCAACTCATCAGATACTTAAGCCTCAAGTTGCAATTAAACAGAAGGTTAATGTTGTTTATTTGGGTTTGTCCTCTATAGGCAACCAAACTTGAAATTCAGAAATTTGGTAGGTCTTGTTGAGCCCCTGTATGATTTTGTACAGTTACTTTGATGTGGGGCAAAATATTTATGTTGGACGTACAAGACCACTTTTAAGCATGCTGAGAAAGATCAATAATTCCTTGGTACTAAGAAAAAACAAAGCATCAAACTAATAAACAAAGAG
Source organism: Dasyprocta punctata (assembly GCA_004363535.1). Taxonomy (NCBI): domain Eukaryota; kingdom Metazoa; phylum Chordata; class Mammalia; order Rodentia; family Dasyproctidae; genus Dasyprocta; species Dasyprocta punctata. The sequence continues at coordinate 2,437 of RJWM01032524.1, read as the reverse complement.
CTATAGATATATGATATATAGATAGACAATATGTGTATATTTATGCACACATAAGCACATGGTATACGTAAGCTACATTGTGTATTATATACACTGATACATATATTAATATATTGACACATAAATACTGACTTGCCTATACACATATGCATATATGTGATAGATGTACATATAAATATCAAATTTATATGTTAAATTTCTCATATGGCCTTGAAGTTTTGTATATTGCCATAGAATGTACCAAAACAAACTGTCTTTAAGGCTGGTTGCTTGTCTAATAAAAATCTTCTGTGGGTTTCACTTTGTTCTTTGTCCATGACATCGAATTTGTTGTACATGCTAGAATTAGCTTTTTTCTTTTTCTTTATCTTCTTTCCTTTTTCCTCCCTCTCTTCCTTACTCCATGATCCTTTCCCTTTGCCCATTCTCCACTCTCTTCTCCTTCCCTTTCCTCTTTTCTCTTCATTCTTATCACTTCCTTTTTTCAGTTTTATCACTAAGGTTTAATCCTAGCACATGTGTTTATTCATAGCATGGACCTGAAGTGTCCACTCCTCACAAACCTGAGTCTACGGACCCTAGCGAATCCCCTTGAGACACAGACTCACTCAGGTTCACTACTCCAAGCACTCTTAGTTCGTCTCTGAATCGTACCTTTTTCTCCCACAGTTATCTTCTCCGTTTCTTTTGAAATACCCTTCAAAAGATACTCCTTATCAGTAAAACCACTCCTTCCTTCTCCATCCAAAGCAAATATTTTCCTGTCATTACCTTGGGCCTTTGTTAGCTGCCTTTATGTGCACCATGATTAATATTTATTTTATGTATTTGCATCTATAGTTTTTGGGTATTTTAAGTGCCAGAATCTAAATTCCAAGGGGTAAGGGACCTTCTGTTGTATCATTGTCCCAGCATCTAACACTGTTGAGATCCCCAGGGAGTGATAAATCATACACTGAATAATTCACCACTTTCATTGTTGATGTAGCATTAGTCAAGTGAACTGGCCTTGTTTATCAGCTATAGCTGAACTTCTGTGGGATTGTAGTGGGGCATAAATCACACAAGAGTTTTCAATCTGACAGGTTTTTTGGAGCAATTATACCAATGAGCAATGCCTCCTGTAGGGGCCGGTGCAAATTTCCAGGAATCAGTCATAACCCAAAGGCAATACTCTGAAGAAGCACAGGTGTGCTGGCACCCATTCCCAGAACTCACAATAAAGAAGACATATTGGAAGAACCTAGACAAATTCAATCGCTCTCAATTCAACTGAATCATCTATGCCATTAAAAATAGCAAGACTGTCTAAAATTTTCTCCTTAACTGTGTATCATCAGTGGACATTTGAGAGTGAGAATTCATGAAATTTCTGCTAAAACACTGGTAGCCCTCATAGCCATAAAATAGAAAGCAATAAGGTTCTGACATTAAGTAACAAAAATGAGTTTGGCTTTATTTTCAGTAATGATAATTTCACAACCCATTTGGGAAAAAATACTCCAGTTTATTGGTCAATAAATATAACTCTGAAAGCCTGTAAATATAGCCAAGAGTGCTCACATATTCTTAAAACACGAGATTGCTGTTGAAAATACAGGATGGGACACTTGGAGCACTCTTGTTTTGTTAATGGCAAGAGATCCACTTCTCATTTTACGTAATTCGGATTTGGATATTGTCACCATAGAAAAATAACAACTGCTCCAAATTTTCCTCATGGAGAAGATTGTGCTTTTGAACATAGTGTTCTATTCTTTTTTGAAGGAACATACTTTAAATGGTGGAAAAGAAATAGCTGTTCCAGATCTGTTTTTAAAGTTTTTATTACTTTATTTAATTTCTGTATGAACTGTTCATTGTCAAAAGAATATTAGGGCTGGGATCAGTGATAAATCTGCTGACTTGGAAACAGCACAATAGCAGATTCGCCTTTTAACTCTTGTAGAGTAAAAGATAGTTTGTTGAAATTTAAGAACGTTTTAAATTGTGCTCAGTATAAGGACAATAATTTTCCTAAGGGTTTCACTATGCAGTTCAGGCTGGCCTTGAGCTCACTTTGTAGCCCAGGCTGGTCTGGAAGTTGCAACAATCCTCCTGCCTCAGTCTTTCAAGTGCTGGGATTACAGGCGTGAATCATATTAGAAAGAAAAAATTGGCATTTCTACCAAAAATGTAAACCACAATATTCCCTTAAAATCCTCACAAAAACTATCAGAGATTGAGTTTCAATCCCAACCAACTACAAAAGGTTAGTATTTGGATGCCCAGTAAATTGCTTTTTAAAGTAAAACCAATATCCATTTAGGAAAGAATCTAAAAGAATCTTTATTCTTTGATATATCTTTAATGATGAAAACAATTCAGATTTACAGAAAATATGACACAGTTGAATCTCTAGTGAAACATGATTATCTTGAAAGAAATTTAACATATA
>RJWM01032523.1:0-21434 GCA_004363535.1 Dasyprocta punctata | reverse complement strand
AAGGCAGCTTGAAAGTGCTCAAGTTCATCTCCCAATCTCCTTAGTTCTTCCAAGCCTGTTGGCTGCTTACTGCAGGAGGGCATTGTGAGCTCTCACAAGGCGCCGTGCTTGCTGAACTAGCACAGCTCATGGTCATTAATATGCACCTGCTTTTGCCTTTACCCTCCTTGCCTTTTGAAACTTACTCCATGTGGGTACTAGTGCCAGCCTCTTGATGAAACTGCCAGTAGGCTCACAAACTTCTACTCACTCTTAGTTAATAGATAAGCCTATAAAATCACATGAAGGAACAAACACACTCTTGATATGATGGTAAGAATGTTAAGTAGAGGATAGTATCCAAAAACCGAACCTTGATTTCACATGAGATTTTTCTCTCCTTCTCTCTACCTCATGCCAACTTTGGGCTGGGAGCCCACTGTAAGAAGAGGCTAGAGGGTAGATGTGGACCTCAGGGATCTGTCGTTTGGAGAGAGTATCGCTAATGCATGCTGATAATGGAAAACAGACTACCTTATAGTTAGTATTGTCATGGATCTAAAACCTCCAAAGGTAATGCAGTCCTTCTTCACCTGCTCTGTGCCAGGCTGCTCCTCATGGCCTCTCTTGGTAAACTCCTGAGACAAGACTGTTTTTACCACCATCCCTACTTGCTACCCAAGGGGGTAGGTTACAAAGTAGTAGAAGGGGATAAAACACATCTCACATCTACCTGTTTGCTCATGTATGAATCACTTGTATTTATTTTTTGGGTTTTGTTTTTGTTTTTTAATAAAACAGACCCTCAGGGAAGACTTTTGTAGGTTCATAGGAGATTTGCATTAATGGGACTATTTGCCTGCAGTACTCTTACTATGGTATCTTTCTTGGGTGATCAGTTATGACTGATTTAGGCTTCAGGAGACAAAGCATCGTAAGTAGAGTATTGCTGCTGCAATCCATCTGTCCTTCAAGGTGGCCCTCTGAGAACTGTGTTGTCTGTCCTCTGCATGGCCTATGATGAACAACAGTACTTACAAATTCTGCATCTTTTATCTTGACAAACTGCAGGGTGCAGGCCAATCTTCAGTGCCAGCTCACTGCTGACTCCACTGGCACTGTTGACCTTTCTCATAGGTAGGAGGCCAACTTGCCTCTACAACTTCTCACTGAGAGTCTCATGGACACAGCCGCTCCAGGCTTAAGGTGGAGCAACAGATATTCCTCCCCATTTCCTTTGGAGGGTGGACGAACAACAGCAGAGTCCCAATTCTCTTTAAAGACATGTTATCTCCAAAGTTCTCCTTTCCCTTCATACTTTTATCCCCATGGTTGTGGGTCCAGCCTCTCCTCTGGTCCTTTGGACATGCTGTCAAAGGATCTTCAGCCCCCTCTCACTGCATGTGTGCTCTGTATCATCCTGGTGTCTCTGTCACAAACAAGGGCGGGGGGGTCACCTGACTTTTCCTAATGCTCAGAACTGTTTTCCAGGTATTCTCTGAAACAAATAGGTGGCCAAGTAACGTTCCTTGGTGTGATGGTATGCACTCTGGACTCTGAATTCAGCAATTAGATTAGCATGAGAATAGTAATACATAACAATAGTCCTTATGTTTGTCAGTTTACTCTTGAACTAGTGATAAGGTCACCTCTCAGAGCGCATGGTCATGGCAGAAAAAGTGACACATGACCAATCAGAAGACACATATGCAATGATACCTACTAAATGAGCATGCAGTACCTGTCAAATGATAATCACTTTGGAAAGCTTTGCATAAGGATGTCTGCCAATAAATTCAGTGTACCCTCGGAATCATTAGGCTTTGGGAGGTGAATGACAGGGTTGGAGAAAGTATAGATGGAGCTGCACAGATGGCTCTAATCAGAATGTAGATAGGCTGGTGGTGAAAGGTGCTTGTAAAACAGGATCTTGGGGACTGTCAGAACTCTCACGGTTTCCTGTCTGTGAACAGGCAGCAGGTGAAGGTCCATCTCTCTGGGCTTTTCCTCCTTGAGGGCTTTTTTCTCTGCTCAAGTTTGATCAGGCATTGAACACTTCACTTTTGACTTGCTGGGCTGTGCTTTTCCCTTGGTTACTCTATGGAGAGCCAAGGCCTCTCAGATGTGCTTATGGGGTTTCTGTTCTACTTTGTCTTTGTGGAGGGCACGGTTGCATGAAGGCTGCTACCCAGAATGCTCTCGGCTCCCTCTGTCAACTCCCTTTTCTATCCTGACCTGTGAGATATTGCAGCCTGCTTCCCACTGTCATTCAAGTTCAATCGTGTCAAATTATGCAGTGTTACACTCAGCCACAAGAGCCGGATTCAGACCTATACATTCATTTTCACACACTACTTAAGCCAAGATCTTTTTCTCAGGTCTGCAGTGATGTCAAAAAGAAATGGAACTCCAAGGGCCAAGCAAGTGGTACAGGAGGTTAAAACTACGCCCTTTCTGTAACCCTGTATAGAGCTAGATCACTGGGCTAACTGGTCCAATTCTAATTTATGTTGCTCCCCAGGTGACATTTTCTAAAGTATTCTTACCCCCATTCTAAAGGTTTTTTAAAAGTAACAGTTTGTTGCTGAGTTTCTGTTTGATTGCTTTGCCTTAAACATTATGTACACTATTTCAATCTTTTCATGGCTTGATTTAAGATCTAGGTTAATAGTAATTCTAGACTATGTGAAATTCTCTGCAGAATTAGACTTTTTTTTTAGAAAACACCATTTGGGAGAGTAAGAGATGTAGTTGAACAAATAATGATGTTAAGAAATGCGTAGTACATATGCATGCATGTGTGGCACTATTCTTTTATAATTGCAAATAAAATATACAAAGAGATACACAAACATTTTAATCTATGAATATGTATGACATCTGAGTCCAGGTGGAGAGGCAATCCTGGGAAAGTAAAGCTCAGGTGTTGAAAGTTTTCACAGCTATATTTCTGGAGCTTATCTGCTATGAGGACTGATAATGTTACTTTTTAAAGAATACTGGGGTGAGTTCAGAGTCAGATGGATATGAAAACGGAATTTGATGACTAGAGAAGCTTGTTGCTCTCTGATTTATACCCGGAATCTTAAAACTCTAAAGTTAGGATCTCTATCTTGATTGTTCTCTGTCAAGTCCTGGATTCTTTTCTTTCTCAGAGAACAGGGCAGATACTACTCCATTCTGCTCTTTTGCACCTTGAAGTGGATTCATTTGAGAAAATCAAATGAGTAGTTGATTACAATGTATTCTTACCCCTAGTAAGGGGCTTCTCTCCTCAAAAGTTCTCAGATTCTTGGGCTTTTTAAACTTTCACTAAACTGTATGTATTTTACTTATCCCTGCAGCCAATACTCACAATAGCTAATAATTACTTGGTGCCTTTTATGTGCTTATGCAGTGTTCCAAGGGATTTCAATTTATTAATTTATGGAGTATATATAATCTTTGTCTTCATTTTACATAGAAGGTCAAGTAACTTACTCAAAGTTCCACAGCTGGTAAGAGGTGGACCCAGAATTTGGACTCACGTTGTCTGGTTTGGGGTCTGAGCATATAGCCGCTCTGACTTTCTGGTCTCATTTTGCTTTCAGAGATAGCAAGGGTACGTGTGTGTGTGTGTGTGTGTGTGTGTGTGTGTGTGTGTGTATGGTGTTCCCAACTGACTAGAAATACATGGACACTTGAATGAGATGCCATGAAGTTGGAGGGAAACCAAGTGGCCAGCTCATCTGCTATGACTCCTGCTAGTGGCTCCATCATAACAGAGGCAGGGGTAATCTCACCTGAGTGTTCTGTGACAGACATACAAATACCTACAAGGAGAACAGAAACACTGCCTATGGTGGAGAGCTCATCAGTAAAGATCGGTCATATGTCCCTAAAGCAGCTGTTGTTGGAGTCTCTTTGAAGAACATATAGAAAAAAGAGAAAAATAAGGCCAAGAATTAGTGTAAGGAACATTAAAAAAGAGAAGTATCAGATTTTGCCCTCAAGAAGCTGCACAGACCATTAAGAATTTAGTTCATACTCTACTCCCAAACAACACACTCCTGACAGTCAGTCAAACAAACTTGCCCAACACCCTGAAGTGTGCATTGTCCCACTTCTGAGCTCTCACTCACATGCTCCCTCAAACTGGGTACCTCTTTACCATCCTGTTTCTGAGGGAATCTTTTACAATATACAGGGCTTACTTAGAAACCCACTGCATCTTCACAGCCTTACCTGAACACTGCTTTCCTAATACTGCTTTACAAATGGATGGAATTTGGCAGGACAGGGTCAGGTTCACATCTGGAATGTGTGTTACACACGAAGACTTCTATGTGGTCCAAAAGGCAGGATCAGGATCAGACTATGGAACCAGTGACTGTGGTTTATAAGAAGGATCTGAGAATGATCTTGAAGTCAAGCCTGAGTTCTGGTAGGGTCAAGTGGTACCCATGTGGGAGATGAAAGATCACCTATCAAGTATGGGCAGGAGGAGCAGGTTATCTATGTTCCTCAGCTTAGTTATGCCATATTATAGGTCTTGACCTGGCGGCCTCAGATACAGGATCTCTCAGAGTTTCACAGGATCCCTCAAAATGTCTCTCAGTTCCTCCTTACTATAGTTATCACTCATAGGATAATTGATCATTTATACCTTGGTCCTGCTAGTATAAACTAGTAAATGTTTTCTGCGTTATCTCTCCATGCATACATTTCTCTGGCAGGTAGGTTTTTGTTATCTACATCTGGTCATCATACCAGAAACATCTCTTTCATAAATGAATCAGAACAACCATATTTGTTATGGATTGTAATGTGCTATTTAAGCCACCCACTTTGTGGTCCCTTCTTATGGAAGCCCTAGTAAAGCAATACACCATCTATTAGTTATAAAGCACTTGGTCTATGTGAGGCTGTGTTTTAATTGCTCTACAAGTATTAACTCCATTAGTCTAAAAAGATCTTCATGAGATGTGGAAAATATCATCACCTGACAAAGTTAAGTAAGTTTCCTGAGAAGTGTATGCAGATGACTACTTTCTGTCTCTTAAGGCCAGTTGACATGTAAAATGTGTAACTTTTCAAGAACACTATGCTTGGAGAAGTCCCAAAACATGGAGGCATCTTGAAGAACGAGACCTCATGGAGGGGAGGGAGACAAATCAAGGTGTAAAAAAAGAAGCCAGGTATGCAGGCAAGAATCTATTTTAGAATTGTATCTACCAGCCCTAGCTGCCTCCACTGGTGCAAGGAGGATCAGAAGTGAATCACAGTCCAATTCTTCTATATTTCTAAACAACAATCCTTGAGAAGAATAAAATGGTTATTTTAAGCCACTAGTTTTGGGGGCCATTTGTTTCACAGCATTGCTAACTGATATAAATTTTAATCATGTTTTAAAATTGGTTGCTAACAGTTACAAAGGGAAAGATCACACACACACACACACCCACATACCTCTTCTAATGCACAAGGGTTTTTCATCATTTCTTGAAAAATCAGAAGAGTTAGTTCTTCCTACCGAGCAACAACTGCCTGAGATGGAACAGAGCCACTTTTCAGCTGGAGCAGTGGGGCACACACTCTTGAAGTTCCCAGATCTCATCAGACTCACTTTCCTTGTGTGCACTTCCTGCCTGTCTGTCTGGGCATGTGAATTTTTGATGTTGACCCAACTACTTCGTTAAAGTCACCCCACCCAATTCTGCACTACCAAGCACTGTTTCTTGGTTGGTCCACATGTTCACACAGCTGTGCCAAGCCCTGTGGCAAGGCCTGTCACTGCCCTGTCCCCCTCCCTCCCGTTTCCTCTGCGTAACATCACACTCGAGGGTGGGGGCACATAGCCCGGCCACCATGCATTCTGAGGCTTCGCTTGTTTGCTTGTTCATGACTGCAGGAGGGGTGCTTCTCCAAAATTGAAACTTCATACTGTGCCATTCCTTCATCTCATTTCCAGGACCCCTGCTGCGTGACCGTGTGACACATAGTCATTCCGTGAGAATTGAGAAGGATATTGGCAGTTTGGGAGCTGTTGTTCCTGCTTATGTATGCAAAGAACATAATTGCTAAGTGCATCATCTGCTGTAATTTACACATCCACATATAGCACTGTGCAGGGCATTCTCCTCTTCCCCAGGCCCAGGGTTGACGTTGCGTACACACTCCAGCCTAGAGAGAAGCTGGCTGTTTTCCAAGGCCTGAAGCAGCCCAGTGGAAAATTTGAACAGTGTGATTTCTAAGACCTCCAAATGAGACTAGCAGCATTTTTTCTTAGATTATTTTAGAATTTTCACAGGGAGGATACAAGGACTGTATCTGCAGCATCTCACCTCTTTTTGGGGCTCTTTCCGCATGTGTTTCAGGCCCTGTGCAAGAGTTAGTTGTATGCTAGATCTAGGATTTCTTAGTGCAAGAGATGGTCTTAAATAAAGGAGTTTCCCCCTGCCTTCAGGACACAAGTTTCAGAGCACAGCGGCTAAGTGCATCTTCAGATCCCTGGAGAGACAGATTTCCAGCGAGCAGCAGGTTTTCTCAGTTGTGTTGAGTCTGAGAAGACCTTGAACAGGTTTGGCTGAGGCATTCTTCCACTTCTGGGTTCATGATGATTTCTAAAGTGTATAAAAAATTTCACTGGTGGATTCTGAATTGGGAAAAGCCTTATTCCAAAAAAACTAATCTGAGGTCAAGCAGTTAGCCTAATCCATTTCACAGCACTGCTGAGGTGGCACGGTTGCATCTGAGAGTTAAATTTCTTCCATAATGTACAGATATGATCAGAGCTGCACCAAAATTTGTGAAGGGAGCATACAGGGCTAATATGAGCTGTAAGTTCTGTTCTTTGTAAGATTATGTTATAGGGTTACATTTTAGGACAGGAGATCAACAAACACATGTGAGACACTTATTTTGGAGGACTACACAAAGAGAATGTCAGGAAACTCCAATTCAGGCACTACGGTAGCTCATGAGACACTGGTGTCAAGCTGCCTGGGTTTGAATGTTCACTCAGCCACTTACTGGAATGGCTTACAAGACCACTCAGTTTCAGTTAATTCATTTTTAAAATGGGTATAAGACTAGTACTCCTGTCAGTGTCACTGTGGGAGTTAAAGAACTTAAAAAGCATGTGAAGAATTGAGGACAGTGTTTTGTACCAGATGAAAACTCAGGAAACATTAGCCCTTAGCATTTTGTCTATAGTTAGGTGTCACATAAGTGCCATTTCTAGTTCTTATGATTGCTTTTATTTTCTGTGTATCTATCTTTAAATCATCTATCGATCTATCTGTCTGTCTCTGACCATTTGTGTATGTGTGTGAAGTTACTTGGAAATGAATCTAGAGTTAGTCACACCTTCTAGACCTTTCTATTTTTTTTTTTAAATTTTAAAACAGGGTCTTACTAGGTTGCTCAAGCTGGTTTTGAAATAGCAATCTTTCTGCCTTTGCCTCTCAGAGTGCCAGGATTACAAGTGTGCGCACCATGCCCGGCTTGTGGTTTCCTTCATAGGATTCCTCACTCGATGTCAGAACAGCACCTAATTCCTGGGCTCCTGACATAACCACAGAGCAGAAGGCCTTGTGAAAGTGTGGGCACAGAGGGAAGACGACCCTGTGGAGAAGGAGGCAGAGACTGGAGTGACGCTGATACAGTCACGGAAGGCTCTATGCTGCCAGCTGCTAGGAGAGGCAAGGAATAATCCTCTGCTAGAACCATTTAATTTGGACTTTTACCAACCACCATTGAAAGAGAATGTATTTTCATTGTTGTTAAATGACTTAGCTTGTGGCACTTCTTGAGGCCACCGTAGGAAATGAATGTAGATATTTTGATTGTATTCATGATACACTCATTCACTCGAATGTCATTAGTGCAGGTGTTCAAAAGCAGTTATTTTGAAGGCTGCAAAGCAGGGGTTATTATACCTCATACCTGCTGTTGGAGAGACAGCTTTCTGGGCCAAGGGAGCAAAGGAGAGTGCTAGATTCTTTAGTATGCACACAGATGTTTTAGATGCAAGCTTCCAACAGGTACCTGCCTTCTATTTACACAGAGCACTTGGTGTCACACATGAGGGAGTGTGGAGCCCATGTGGGCCTTCAACCACTAGAGGGCATTTGAAGGACATCACATCACCAGGAGCCGACCTCCTATGGTCAGCCAAAGACCACACATTCTGTGTAACCCACTGTGTGAAGAAAGTAGAAAATAAAATAAACAGCTCAAAGAATGAATTTATATGCTGCTTTTTTTGTCCAGCAGACATTCAGGTGGTTGAGTTGTTAGGATTCTGAGCAGGTAGAGTATAAACAGCCCAGTGTGTGTCCTGCCTTACAGACAATAACAATAGGTATTTCTCTATCAATGTAGAAACAGAAAAGACAAAGAGCTAGAGAAGTGCAGAAATAATATTAAAACAGCCAAAGACACCAATAAATGACAGCCTTAATCCCAGTTATATGCTCAATTAGTAAAACCAAACAAGGTTATTAAAATAGAAGCCGAGGACTGGACACCTACCAGATGTACAGTACCTCGGAAAGATCTAAAGTAGAGCTCTTAGACTGGAGCCCCATTTAATGGAGATCCCAGTAGTTCTAAATCTAACAAAGGGTTAGGGACAGACAAAAAAGGCAAAACCTACAGAGGTGTCATTAGGATTAGAAATTTAATTCTATCTCCTTCTCAGTGACTGGCATTCTGGCCGACCCTGGACAATTCACTTAACCTGTCTGGGTGATTGCTTCCCAGTGTATAAAACAAGGATAATACCAGTCATCAGATCAATTTTCCAGAGTTCGTTGAGGTCCTCTAATGAAAGGCACATTATAAACACAAATTGTAATTATACCTGAGAGTGCTTTTTACTCCAAGAGAGCCAGAGGGCTTTTCTGTCTTTGAAACTTCAATTATAAAAGTTAGAATCTTATGCATTTGTCAGAGGTGAATAAAAATTTATTCATAGTATGAATCATATAAGAGCAGGCTAATGATGCTCAGAATCCGAAAGTGGGGCATTACTGATGTGCACAAATTACCTGGAACCTGGAGACTTCGTCTAATCCTCATTTTTTTCACTAATTAACCCTGGGGCCTTGGGCAAGCCATGTCATCTCCCTGTGCCTTGTCCAAAAAAATGAAACAACTGAATGAGAAAAGCATTTTCTATACTTCAGTCATCATCTTCATGATTTCTGCCATATCTAAAAAGCATCTATGTCATTATTAACTTAGTATTTTGTCATAAAAAAATCAATGGAGTGTTTTAAATGTAAACATATTTGAACAAGCTATCCAAACATTCCAAGTTCAGTGCCCTAGCTTATATACATACATACAAACATACATACACTCACACATATGCAGGTATATACACACATGCGCATACACACGTACAATGTCACTAAAGGAAAAATACACTCTTTGCTTTTATATCACCCAAAATTCACCTTATGTACTATGATTAGCACATGTGTCAATTTGGAAAATAAAAATATAGGCCCAGATCATCTTGGAAGCTATGAGCCTATGAAAGAAATTAAAGAAGATATAAGATAAACAGAAGATCAGCTGATGGATGTGATAAAATTTAGATCTATGGCATACACAAAAAGCTAACACTTTTTTTTAGATTAATCGTGTTTTCCCTAGCAGATATATGCCTTAGTGTCTGGTACTGTTACACCAGAAAAGAGTGGCAGAAGCAGCATCAAATGGATATTGATGGGGGAATGTTTAGGGGAGAAAATACTTTAAAAATAATAAATTAAAAGAGAGATCATAAAGGTAGAAAAGGAACTCATTCCAAAAATCAGGATTTGGGTTGATCATTTGCTATCATATTGTGGAAAATATGGATAAATTTACAAAGAAGGTAAGTAAAAATATTTCTTTCCTTCTCCCTGTTTGGTCAGTCGGTAGTAGTAGCAGTCCTATATTTGCTCATTCAATTGGTAATATTTTTCAAAAAAATTTTTTTGGTATCAGTAATTGAACTCAGGACCTTGTGCTTGCCAGGCAGGCACTTATGCCACTGAGCTGTATCCTTGGCCTTCGGTAATGTTTTTGAACTTCAAGCATGTTCCAGGTTCTGTCCTAGGTACTAGTGCTGTATCCAGGAACAAAATATTTATTCCCAGAGTTTGCTCTGGTTGAGGCTATGACATCAATGGTGATCTCGGAAGCCACCTGGAGGTAGCTGGAAAATTTCTGGGTCTGGAGATAAAGATCTGTGTTCACGAACACCTGTGTGTTGACATCTGTGAGGGCCACGGTTGGCTTCCTTTTACTTTTGAGTCTCCTCCCAGCCACTAAGTGGAGCTAACAATGTTTCATAAAATCAGTTGACAGGTTGTGTTTAAAATGATACAAATGGCAAATGACACAAAGAGAAAATGCTACACAAATGTTCCTAAATTTGAATTGGAGAGTCTCAGCTTGAGAAAGGAATCAAGAGCCCATTATTTCTCAGAGCTGGAAGGCACAAGAAATTTAAGCTGAGAGACACACCAAGGAGCTTGGGCAGTTGCACTTTTCCTCCGAAGTGAAACTTTCATTCTTTGGCTATGTGATTCAATTTCAGGAAAGACAACTTCACGCTCATATAGAATTATCAAACATGACAATATATAGCCATTCTAAAGCCATTTTATAATGGTTCCTTGACACTTATTCATTTTGGCTAATCATTTTCAAGACTATAGCTTCAGGATAAAAAATATTCTATACTACATACTGTTAGGAACTTTCATATTCCAATGTATTTGCCATCTTTATTCTATTTCTTAATATATGACATGATTAGGAGAACATCTGAATATGTATGTTTGCACTTTTCTATTACAAGTAGAAGTACCAACCTGAGCAACCTAAGACCTGGGCAAGAAGGAACCTTGTCCTGGGTCCTGTATTTTGGAGGGCCTTTCTATAGTCCTCCTCTAGTTGCACTGCTCAGCCTAGATTATGGAGTCCAAGGGCTAAGAGGAAATGTCTGCCAGAGCTCTGGGATTTCTTTATAGACCAGGCTCTTGGTACCTGGACCTTGGAGTTCTTGTGAGATGGTTCCTGCATTCGAAGGGCTCTTACTCAGCTTTGTCTGCCATGTAGCTCTTTCTCCGGGTGTTCAAGCTACTGGAGTGTACAGTCTAGACATAAGAAGTGAAAGAGGAGGAAAGTGGATAAAGGAAGTGACCCAGAGCTTGGAAATACAAACTAGAGTGTCTACATGCACATGCAAAAGACCATTCACAGCCCAGGGTAGAACAGGATGGAAGAGTAGTCAGAGTAGGCTAGAATAAAGGGGAGTAGGAGGAAAAGTGTTGTAGCAGAGTTCACTAGAGGAACAAAATCAGTATAATATATATATATATATATATATATATAGTTATAGAGGAGATTTATTAGGTAGGCTTACAGGATCAGAAGGGGAAGAGTGCCAAAGGCTAAACATAGAATCAGAGGCAGAAGAATCCAAAATGACCATCTGTCTGTTGGAAATCCAGAGAATCCAGTAGCAGTTGAAGGTCAAAGACCTGGAAATTTAGGGCACAGTTACCAGTGTGAGTTTGTGCCAGAAAGCTGAAGAATCTTCATTAGAAGACTGTAGAGTCTGCACTGGAAGCCAGAAGGAGCTGGAGACCAATGTCCAAATGCAAAGGTGAAGCCTAAAGTCCCTCTGAAGAAAAAGGGGAAGACCTTCTTTCCGTGTTTTATTCTATGTAGGCTACAAGCCAATTATTGGTTGGTGCCACCCACATCCAGAGTGGATCTTTCCTCCTCAGTTCATAGGCTACATGTCAACCATTCACAGACACACCTAGAGCTTTACTAATCTGCTAGGTGATTCTTACCTAAGTCAAGTTGACATAGCTTAATTAATGATCACTATCTACTCCTTGTTAAGTTGACAACCACATATATCTCCTTAAACCGTACTTAATCTCCAAATACAATACCAAGTTTGTAATTACACCTAACATGATACAACTATCCTGCATACAAATGGAAACACACTAAATTCCTCCTCAAAATATAAGGTAAGGCAAGTTTTTCTTTGGATGTTGCTTACTCTTTTAACACTCCATAATTTAAACATTAGAATTCGACTTTAACAATACTTAAACACCAGTACTAATCAATATTATGTTGCAAAGAAAGAAAGCAAAAATACCTGCTCATTATGTGTGGAGCTCTATCTATCTATCTATAGATAGACAGATGCATTGAAATAGATAGATAGATAGATAGATAGATAGATAGATAGATAGATAGATAGAGGCAAGAAATACTCATGTCAATTGCAATCCTTGTTTCTGTAATTGATCACACAGGCATACCCAGTATTATAACTACCTTCTGCTACCCATTCTGAATTCACTTTGCCTTCAGCAAATACCTCAGCAGATCTTGGTTCTTTCCCTGGTGGGGTGACCCACAGGGTCATTCCTGAAAGGTCTGGACCATTTGTCATCCTGCCTGGATTGAGTTGTTGTGGTTTCCTGTTGACTTCAATAACAGAGTAGAGAAATACTAGAAGATTCCAGAAGGGATCTTTTGCACTCCAAATATGCTTGAGGAGTACTAGTGCAATTGTACTTGATGGTCTGGGTCAGTCACTCCTGCTAAAATCATAGCTCCCTTTTTAGCTTGCTTACTCTGAAGCATGAGGAGCCCAAGTGACTGGGGTGAAGTATTAGCTTCCAGTTCAGTGGAATCAATGTTATGCTTTTTTGGTACAAGACTTTTCCCCGTCTGGAACTAAGACTTCTAGCCCAGAAGAGGATAAGGTCACAAGAACAAGAAGCAAAAATGTGGCTAAGGGGTCACTAAAGGTAATAGTGAGTGGTACCATTCCAACTTCTCCTTGATTCTTGGACCTATGAATCCTGGCTATGTGTGAAGCAGTACTACCAAATGAGTGCTGATTAAAAGCATATGCAACCTAGTCCTGTAAGTTATTGCCACTCAGCTGGTCCTATAATTGCATTGTAAAAGATCATTACACCTTTCTATCAATCCAGCTACTTTTGGATGGTGGGGCCATGGTAAGATCAGTGAATTCCCTGAGCATGAATGAGCCCACTGCCATATTTCTTTGTCTGTGAAGTACATTTCTGTGTCAGAATAAATGCTGGGTGGAGCCATTCTGTAAGGCCATAGATAGTAGTTCTGGCAGAAGCATTATGTGCAAGGAAGGCAAATTCATACCTGGAATATCTGTCTATGTTAGTAAGGACAAAACACTGTTCTTCCTATTATGGAAGTGGTCCAATGTAATCAACCTGCCAGTGGGTCACAAGCTGATAACCTCAGGGAATGGTGCTGTACTGGGGACTCAGTGCTAGTCTCTGCTTCTGGCATACAAACCAGTAGTGACTGTAGCCAGGTCAGCTTTGGTGAATTGAGGTCCACATTGCTGAGTCCATGTATAACCCCCATCCTTGCTACCATGACCACTTTGTGCATCAGTCCACTGGGCAATGACAGAGCTTGCTAAGGAAAACTGTTGACTGCCATCCACAGAATAGATCATCTTATTGACTTGATTATTAAAGTCTTCTTCGGAGGTCGGCTCTTGGCATTTACACAAATATTTTTACATTCTTTGCCAGCATGGAGAAGTCTATCCATTTAACTTTGCCCCAATGTCTTTGTCACCAATTGACTAGTCACAATCAGGTCCCTGACTTTTTAGCCAAACCATTGGATATAGTCCACGAATTGGTATATAGTTGTGCTTCTGGCCATTTTTTCTTCTAAGGAAAATATATGACCAGTTGTACTGTCCACTGTAAAGATTTCCTTTTACCAGTGTCCCGTATGGATGTCCTGGAAAGGGGCTATAGTGTTGCAGAGGCCCATTTTTGGGGAGTACCTGTATAACGTGCAGAACCAGATGTAAGCCAGGCCCTAGTCTTCTTTTCCTCTGTCAACTGATCATACAGTACACCCAATAATGCTATAGGCACATGCCAGGGAATAGAAGGAAGGGAAAAGAAGATATCTGGGTTACTTCTTCAAGTAACTTTTTGTGCTTTCTGGATCTGCTTTGGCCTGATTTTATATATATATATATATATATATATATATATATATATATATATATCACTTCCATTTATGATGAACTGTTGCTGTGTATGCCCAACTTTGTGATTTGGTGGGACAGATAGCACCGAGGTCATAATGGGTTGATCAGTTGCATGGCAACCTTGTGTCCCATGGTTATGCATTCAATTTCCACTAGGATAAGGAGCAGGCCAGAAGCTTTTATTCAAAGGGAGAGTAGTTATCAGAAGATGATGGCAGTGCCTTGGCCCCATATCCTAACGTTCTTCACTGTGATTCACATTTGGGCACCCGCCAGAGGCTTCAAATATCATCCCTTTTGCCATTGACACTGTAAGTACCATTGGTTCTGCTGGGTCAAATTGTCCAAGTGCAAAACAGCCTAGACCTTTTGGAGAACTTTATTATTTGGAACTTATGATTTTCTTTTATTAGTCTGTTCAGAGATGATAGGAACAATCAATCAGCATCATTGTTTTCCTACTCTTCCAAAACTGTTCAAAATATTGTATACAGAGTCACTAAATTCCTTGCATCTCAACACGGCAAGTTAGGATAATCAAATGGATGTATGTTGCCTATGACTTTAAACAGTTCACACCATGGACTATCAGTTTTCTCTACATCATTAGAAGGAGAGACAGCTTCAGGTTTTTATCAAATTAAGATGCCAACTCCAAGGACCACTTAGCTGATTAGAGAAATTCATTTTTACAATTCTGTTTCTTTATAACCACTCACAGTACCAAAGTTTGTGTTAGTTAGGGATCATAGAGGAACAGAAACAATATAAAATACAGACAATTACACATGCGATTAAATAGGCGGGTTACAGGATCAAAAGGGGAAGAGTACCAGTGGCTGCCTGTGGAATCAGAGGCAGAAAAAGCCAAATGACTGTCTACATGTTAGAGAACTGGAGGACCCAGAGGCAGTTAAAGGTCAAAGTATTGAGTCACTGGTGTGAGTCTGTTAGAAAGGTAGAGCCTGCACTGGAATCCTGAAAGAACTGGAGACCAAGGTCCATAGATAACGGTGAAGACCAGAGCTCCTCTGAAGAAAAGAGGAAAACTCTTTCCTTCTTTCTTTTTTTATTCCATTCAGGCTACAAACCTATTGGTCAATGGCATATCCAGGGTGGGTGTTTCCTCCTTAGTTTTCAGTTTACATGTCAATCATTCACGCACACAGCCAGAACTTTCCTAAGCTGCTAGGCAGTTCTTACTCAGTTTGATATATCATAATTAATGATCACAAGTGTGGTCAGGCTTTGAGAATTTTATTTCTACTCTTCATCAAGGCCTTACACATGCTATGGTTGGACCTAACTTCACTGTTGATGGATGTTCAATTTATTTCTTTCTTGTTTCCTGATGACTTTCTTTTGGACATTCATTACTCTTAACACATCTACTGAGGGCTGATCAAGAGCAAAGAGTAGCAACTAAATTTACATCAGATAATTTTTATATTAGGTGGTAACTAATGATCTTTGTAAGTTGTAAGAAGGCCTGATTTAAAATTTCCTAGAATTGTGACATCTTAGAATTGAAAGGGACCTTAGGGGGTCATTTCTCAAGTCCATGAAAAACAAAGGCTGGAATATACAATGACATCTAGCTAAAGAAACACGTGATTCATCTAAAATTGTGCCTTAGCCTGTTTTTACAATCTTGGTAGTATACAAGCTACATGATCATTATGGCCCTTGTTCTTAGGCCAATTGCACTCACGGTGATGCAGTTTTGGAATTGTATTTACAGTCACCATATAGCTAAAAAGTTAGGGGCTATTTGTACCTTTTAAACTATTCTGATGGAGATATTATAATTCTTAATCTATTTCATATGACTGCAAAGCATTTCCCAATGTCTGTAATGAATATTTTTGAATACTGATAATTACCTTTCTAAAAATCTTGCCTGACCCATATCATATTTCTTCTGCTCTACTCTCTGCTCAGGCTGGCAGTATGTATATTTATCTAAACTATCTCAACTGCTATGCAAGACTTAATAGCTCCTATCTCCGGCAGCATTTATATACTTATCTTCAGTACTTGGTTTAAAAGACTTAGCATTTTAAAACCTTCAGATGAAAAAGAAAAAGGAGATCTGGAATGGTAAGTGAAAATGTAACCCTAAAGCTCTGGGAATTGTTCCAAACATAGAAACAATTTGAAGGAAAATATTTTTGGGGCTCACTAAAATTAATCGCTTTTCAGAAGATGACAAACAAAGACTGAAAAAAACAACAGTTACCTGTTGTTGGGTCAATTAGCCTTGTGGAATACAGGGGCATTCTGACTGAGTGGTATTGCAGGAAATGGTCATGAGATAAATACAAAGCAAGAGAAATCAAAGGCAACATTAATGACTGCAGCTAGAGTAAATTAGCACAGCGATCATAGTCAGTGAGAAGGACAGTTTAAAGAGCATGTGCTCTCTGTGAGTGGAGAAAAAAGAGCTGGTGAGGAAGAGAACTGAAAACAGTTGTGGGCACAGGAATTTATGCTAATTTGGAGGGGAGAGAGGAGAAATGTAAAGTCTGAATTCCTGATGGGAATATGTCAAGAAAAGAGAGCTATCCACGGGGGCGAAATATTTTCTATTACAATCCTGAGGGCAGCACCTGTGAGGGGATGCTCACCAGACCATGGCATCTTGAAGGAGTAAACACTGACAAAACTCATTCATTCTGGTCTCTTCATGCATTAGAAGATATGACCCAAGATTGAAGACAGGAACATTAACAATGCTTCTCAGTTTTCAAGGTGTGCTTGGCTTGCTAATAGTAAGTTTGTCAATACATTCTGCCAACTCTCCTCTTGTTGTCATCAAGGTTTACAAGGGAATGCATTTAATACAGGACACATAATTCACAGGATTATTTTATAATATTCACCCAAAGAGTCAAATGCAAAAGAGTGCAGGAGATCTGTCCACACACTAGAGACCCAAAGAATCTATCTGAGGGCCTGGATCCCATAGCAATGTCCTGCATGAGTCCAACTAGAGGCCTAGAGCCCAGGATAATATCTCATGCAAGCCTATGTCAAGGACCTGCACTGGAAAGGCCCAAAGGTCTTTGTTGGAAGCAAGAAAGTCTGCACCAGTGTGGGGAAGGATCTGTGCCAGCAGGCTGAGAGTCTGGAGTCAGGAAGCAATACTCAAGGTAAGTACCAGAGCTCCCCTCAAAAGAACCACAGCCATCGTCAGTGACAGCCTGGACCTGAGCTCCTCCCATGATGAGAATAGCTGAGTTCATATCAGGAAAATCAGAATGACAATCTTCTCCAAGAGAATCAACAGCACACCATCTTCCCCTCCAGTTCTCCTTTTATGCGTCTGGCAGCAATCCTCAGGTGGGCCTTCCACACCCAGCACCATGCTGATTAAGTTCAGCTGGGCGTTACACAGTGACCATTAGTTAACCCTCCACACCCCCTCAAAAAGATAAGCATAATTCTGAGTTATATAAGGATGATACTGAGTCTAAAATTCTGAGTTATATAAGGATGATACTGAGTCTAAACTATCCTTTATTTGAAAAATTAAATTATAGACATTTGTATTGATGAAGTGCTTATATTTTTGTTGTTTTTAATACAGTTTTGGTGACAGATCTCAAAACTTGTGTGGGACAAATGCCTGAGCTGGGAAGGTCAAAAACAATATGTTTTTCTGTATGAGATTAGGACTGAGGAAAGAAAATGAAAAAAGGGTGCCACACTTTTGAGTGGATTCTGTGCTAAATAAAACTACAGAGCAGCATCTCTTAATCAACATAACTGAAGTAGAATGCTGTCCACTATGAGAGTGTTTCTTAGAGAAATGAGTTGTTTAGAACCACTGTTCCATAGGCTAATGCTTTTCAAATAGGCCAAACTTATCTGAGTTTTGAATGGTTAGTGAGTCCTGGCATTCCAAAACAACAGAGCAGGAGAAACTTCAATACAAATTTAGTAAACATTTAACTATTTCTGAGCATGGATGAGCTTCTGATTAGTTTCATGCTTGCCTTGGTTTAATTTGGTGATTTTTGCCTTCTTCACTTCTACTTAGGTGCTGCCAAACACAGGCAGGTCTCTGATTTATGATGGCTCAACTTAGTATTTTTCAACTTTGCAATGGTGGAGAAGTGATATATACTCAGTAGACACTGTACTTTGAATTTGAAGTTCGCTCTTTTCCTGAGCTGGTGATATGTGATAAATACTCTCTCGTGGTTGTGGGCAACTCCCAGTCTGCCAAGAAGTCATGAGGGGAAATGAGTGACATCGCATATGCACTGTGTTGCTAAGCTATGATGTTCAGTAGGTTAGACACATTAGACATATTTTTAACTGATGATATTTTCAATTTATGATAGGTTTAGCAGGACATAACCCCACAATACATCAAGACACCTTTGTTTTAAGCTGAATAATATGTTGACTATCCTTACATGTGCAAATGTTAAATTTTATATAAATTAAAGGCATTCAGAACTGACATAATTTATCATTTTAAGTAGTTTTATCAGTGCCCCATATAGATTTCAGGATATAAATTAAGGTCCACTAGGCCATTTAAAAAACAAGTTGACTCTATTATATGTTTATTCCTAAATTTATAGGCTTACTTATTGTAAATGGGTTTGTTTTCTTGAATTTTTTCAGATAGTTCACTATTAGCATATGAAAATTACTGGTTTTATATGTTGCTTTTGTATCTTGCAACTTTACTGAAAAATCACTGTAGTTACAACAAGTTTATTGATGAAGTTTTTAATTTTTAATACTATCATATCACAGAATATACAAACAGGGAAAATTTGACTGCCTCCTTTCTAGTTTGGATGACCTTTATTTCTTTCTCTTACTTGATTATTCTGGCCAAGATGAGCCATAGTGTGTTGAATAGAAGTGGTACAAGTGGGCATCCTTGTCTTATTCCAGAGCTTATGGGAAAAACTTTCAAATTTCCCCTAATTGGTATGATGTCAGCTGTGGGTTCCTCATATATAACCTTTATTATACTGAGAAACATATTGTGAATTTTTAATCATAAAGGGATATTGAATTTTGTTAAATATTTTCTTCATCTATTGAAATGATCAATTGGTCCTTATCCTTCATTCTGTTAATGTGATGTATCGTATCACATTAATTGATTTGTGTATGTTGAACCATTCTGACATTCATGGTATAAATCCCACAAAATAATCATAGTGAATTATCTTATCAATGTGTTATGAATTTGGGATTCTAGCATTTTGTTGAGAATTTTTTGCAGTCACACTTATAATATGTACAAAAAATTAAATACCTAGGAATAAATTTAACCAAGGAAGTGAAAGATCTCTGCACTGAAAACTATAAAATGCTAATGAAAGAAATTGAAGAGGACATAAATAAATGGAAAGATACCTTTTGTTTATAGATTGGAGGATTCAATAATGTTAAAGTAGCTGGACTTACGGGAAGATGGTGGAGTAGTAGGATGCAGGGAAAACAGCCTTTCTGAGAGACACCGTCTAGACGTGGGAACACACCACCTTGAGGAAGACAAAAAGGAGGAAGATGTGTTCCTTGGACCCAGGAAGAGCCTGAAGTCTGAATCGAGCCCCACAGAAAGAGCAAAAAGAAAAAAATTCAACTAAGAAGAAGGTGGTAGCTGGTGGAACCTTCAGCCGGAGCCAGACTCACTGCATGAGGAGGGCTGTTGGAGCCTGGCGGTGCATGGTCACGGTGTTGGTGGTGGCTGGCGACCCTGGGACCTCTGCGGAACCATTCTCTGGTGGAGGAGAGCGGTGGGCACGGAGGACTGTGCTGGCTGGCGGTGGGTGCAGAGGGCTTAGTCCTCCCACAGGGGAGTGATTTGCCGGAGGCCGATCCTGAGTCAGGCCAGATAAGCCTGGGGCTAAAACTGTGGATGGCTTCCCCCAGCGGTTCCTAGCTGGGCGCAGACCCGCAGAGACTGCTTGGATGGCTGCAAGCCGGAGGAGGCTGCTCTCAGGGCAGGCCTGCTAAAATTGTCTACTACTGCATCCACAAACAGTTGCTGGCTTGCTGGGATACAGTGCCACGATTTGGGTTGCTGTCTCCACAGGCTGTTTACCAGTGAATCCAAAGAGGACCCCGGAAGTGGACTTTTTTTTTTTTTTTTTTTTTAGTGTGAGTGTTGTTTCCGCCCTCCCTTTAGGCCTGGTCTTGTTCTGTTCTCTTTTCTGTCTCTTTTGGCTTTCTTTTCCCTCAGTCTTCTGCAGCGGTTTCCTTGAGTTGGTGGACCCATCTTTGCTCTCCAACCTACTTGCAGTCTCTTTTCTCTTTTCCCACTTTTCTGCTTTTTTTAAAAATTCATTTTGGGTCCTCACTCTTGGGGACAGAATTGACATCTTGTGAACCTAAGTATTGTATATGATTTTGCACCCTGTTGTATGGATATAAATTCAGTTTATATGATTGGGGGTTGTAAATCAGGAATTGGATCAGTTTACTGTTTAGTTGACTGTGTTTGGTGCTGTGGGTGCTACTGCAGCCAGAACTGACTTGATTGAACTGGATAGCTGTTGGCCTTGCTGGTTCAGGACTGGGATTGACCTGGGGTTGCAGAGAAGGCTGGGGCGTAGTGCCAAGGAACTAGGGACCGGGCTAGGCGAGCAGTGGTTTCTCATTTCTGACAAACTGAGGAGGTGGGATTTTCCAATAGACTCGGAGCCCAGGAATCAGTTACACCTGGAAGATATCTCCAGGAAGTGCTCATCACCTGGAAGTCCTTAATACCACCATTAAAGTAACACACTGCAGGTAACTAATAGGTATCACTTTAGGAATTAAGCTAAAAAAGAAAAGAAAAGGGAAGACACTTAAACAGGTCACAATCCCAGACACCCAGTTCACCAAAAGCAAACCCAGGGGGCAATGAGGCTGGAAAATCCAAAAGCCCCCTACAAGATTTCTTAGAAGTGGTAACAAAACAGTTTAATGAGGCTTTGGGAAAAATGAAATCAGAAATAATCTTTCAAATAACCACAGAGATTACCAAAATATACACCATGCTTAGTGATGTTAGGGCAGATACAGACAAAAACTAAACAAGCTTCAGCAAATTATGGAAGGACAACATAGGAAGCAAATGAATTCCATAAAGCAGATTCAAGTATATATCCAGGAGAATAGAAACTCTATTGAAAGTATTCAAAGCAGATTAAGCCAATGTGAGGACAGGATCTCAGATATTGAAGACAGGCTCGCAGTTAGTGACCAGGAAAAGAAAGATTCTTCAAAACTAGCAAGGGATCATGAGATATTAATCCAGCAGTTGCTTGACAAGACAAAGAAAAATAACTTAAGATTAATTGGTGTCAGTGAACAAGCAGGAGATACTACAAATGATATTAAAAACATCCTTACA